>CM027120.1:43352898-43646899 GCA_015476505.1 Urochloa ruziziensis | reverse complement strand
TTGAAACTGAGACATAATCTTGATGTGATGCATATTGAGAAAAACGTATCGGAGGCCCTCATTAGGAAAATTCTGAACATAGCTGGGAAGACAAAGGATACACCTAAAGCTAGGCTTGATCTGAAAGACTTAGGAATTAAACCAGAGCTGCAAATTACAGAGGATGGTGAAATGCCTGCTGCTCGATATGCCTTGTCCAAAGGACAAAAGGAGGCCTTTTGTAAATTTTTAGAAGAAGTGAAGTTTCCAGATGGCTTTGCTTCTAACATCTCAAGATGTATCAGTGCTGATGGAACCAAGGTACAAGGGCTAAAATCACATGATTGTCACATTCTTTTGCAAAGAATCTTCCCAGTTGCCATGAGAGGAGTTTTGGACAAGGACATTTATGAAGCAATAGCAGAGTTAGGGAGGTTTTTCAGGGAACTATGCAACAGAACACTTAATAAGGATGTATTGGCTGAGATGAAGAAAGAAATCCCTATTATTTTGGTGAAGCTTGAGAAAAATTCCCCCCCTGCTTTCTTTGATGTCATGATGCACCTTGCTGTCTATTTACCTGATGAGGCATTACTCCGAGGCCTTGTGCAATATGGTTGGATGTACCCGATTGAAAGGCGATTGTATACTGTTGACGCAAAAATTAGGCGGAGACAGATGCGCTAACACACAAATGAAGGCGTGGCCTTGAAATCTGGGGCGTGCCAGTCAATCTGACCTGTTGATTGACAAGGATAAAATCAGACGTTAAGAAACAGCTGAGGAGCCGATTCTCTCGTTAGTGAAATCGGAAGAGGTAGGACCGATTCCGATATATACTGAAACAGCACAGGGAGCCGATTCTGATAATCAAACAACTGATAGCCGATTGATAACTAAGCAGTAAAAGACGACCGTAAAGTGATCCGATACAGCTTAGTAAGACAACATTTAGAACCGAACTAATCAGCTATTAAATAAATTTTAAGATTAACACTTTGGTAAAGCCGATTAGATAGAATTCTAAGCTGAATAGGTGGTGATAAAGGCTAAAACAACAAGAAAAAACTTGTAGATCTAGCAAATATTGAAACTATCGAATAAATCTAAACGAAGCAACAGTGATGCGCCCGATGCTAAAGCTTAGATATTACTCAGTAAAAGCGGAACTGACGAGCAAGCCTTGGAGATCTGGATCGCCTTGACTAGCTCAGGAGAACTCGTGAAAGAGAAAAGCTTGACGAAGTCGCCGACTTGAAAGTAAATTG
Organism: Urochloa ruziziensis; assembly: GCA_015476505.1. Lineage (NCBI taxonomy): Eukaryota > Viridiplantae > Streptophyta > Magnoliopsida > Poales > Poaceae > Urochloa > Urochloa ruziziensis. The sequence goes on along the minus strand of CM027120.1, from coordinate 43,645,652 downwards.
CGAAAAGTAGATGCAAGTAGTAAAGGTTTGTTGTATTGATGTATTCGTAAACTCCTCACGACCCTCAGGGTTTATATTTATACCCTGGAATTATACTCCTAGTCGATTACGACATGAACAAACTTGACGCAAAAAAAAAAGAAACTACTTTAACCAAGATTCTAAATAACAATAAAAAGGTCGGCCCATCATGGCCCACTTTATCCCAAGGTTCACGACGCCCTTGATCCATCTCTCCAAGTTCGATCCGATTCTGGAGTCTTGAGTCCAATGCCGATTCTTCTTATGGAAACAAACTCGATTCGATTTCAATCCAAACTCTGTCTTCAACTTTAACTCAAACCTCATTGAAACTCCCCCAAGGCGCCGGCTCTGACACGTGTCAAAAAACGTCATCAACATATACTCTGAAGCGTTATGTGAGAAATTGGTCATGGCCAGAAGGTTCAATTTTCGAGGGTTATATTGCTGACGAATGCCTCACATTTTGCTCTAAATACATGGATGATGTTGAAACAAGATTTAATCAGAATCCGAGAAATGTAGGTTTTTCTAATGAACAAGCATATGGTGTGGACGTTTTGGCCATGGAGTTCATTTTACTTCTGCATCTGAACTGCAATATGATGAGGATGTCTTTGATCAAATGGTGTGGTATGTGCTTAACAACTGCACTCAAGCTGAGAAATATGTGAAGTAAGTTGTAATTACTGACTTTTTTCCTTGCCAACTTGGTGTTGCAGATCTGCTAACTTCTTCTTTTTTGCAGAATGTTCAGAGTTGAATTAGAGAGTGAAGGGGTGCCCAACATTGAAAGAATGATTCGGCTAAGATTTCAGACTTGGTTCAGGCAACATGTTAGTATAGATTCTTCTTTCTCTCTTTTTTTTGGTACAGATTTTCTTTCTCTCTTTTTTTGGTACAGATTCTCATGTGTGTGCGTTGCATGTGCCAGATCATGAGGTTGCGGGAGACTCATCCAGAAGAGGTGGATGATGATATCTTTTCCTTGGCATGTGGTCCTGATTTGAGAGTCAAAAAATACACCTCATACATAGTTAATGGTGTGAGGTTTAACACGGTTGACCTTGACAAGAATAAGAAAACTCAAAACAGTGGAGTAATGACAGAAGGTTCACACAATGGTGAGTTCATTGATTTTCATGGAACCTTGAAACAGATAATTCAGTTAGAATATAATTCTGAGGATAGGACAGTAGTCTTGTTTAAATGTGATTGGTTTAAACTTGATGGGAAGAAAGCACCAGTTCAGTATGATGGCTTCTTTAAAAGTATCAATGTTGGAAGTCTATGGTATAAAAATGACTCTTTAATCTTGGCCACTCAAGCTAGGAAGGTCTTTTATTTGCCAGACACAAAATTGGGTAAAGGTTGGCAAGTTGTCCAAACATATGACCATAGACATCTCTACAATGTAAGGGAAACCGAGTCTGAACAATATTGTGCTCCTGCATATCAAGAGGATGAATGTTGTGATGGTAACAAAAGCCGTGAAGCAGTTGGTTAAAGAATGCCACAATGAAGGGGAAGAGGAAGAATATGATGACACGCTTTCTGAGTATTGCAGCGATGATGAAGGTGATGATACACTTGTGTAACTAGTAGCTCGTGACATGCTGGTAGCTTTTGTTACTTGTGGAACTATTGTTTGATTCTGGAATCTGAGATGAGTTCTTTAGAACCTGAGATTGTATATGTTATTAGACCATCTGTGATATGAAAAATTGGTTGAATCTGGTGGCCTTAATTCCTTAAATTCTGATGTATTTCCAGATTGTATTCTGATGTATTTCGGCAATTTTCTGCTGTTTGAAAACATTATTGGGCTACTGATAAAAATATAATGGGCTTCTACTAAATACATAATGGTCTTCAAGAAATATTTAACGGACCGCTATATAATGAAGAGGCTGCTGTCAAAAAATTAAAGGGCCTCTTGATGGGCTGGCAATTAATGGGCCGTAAAAAAATTGATGGACTGACAATTAATGGGCCGCTGAAAAATTGATGGGCTGGCAATTAAAAAAAAGTTAATGGGCTGTCACATCGACCTCAACTGCCACGCCAGCGTTGACGTCAGCTGCCACGTGCCACTGACACGTCACTAGCCACGTCGTTGCGCACATGTCACAGACCACCTCACCAGCCATGTTGGCTGACAAGTGGCAACCATCCGTGACGTTTAATTTCGTCACGAACGTTGGACTTGGGCTGGATTGCTCGTGCCCAAAAGCGTTCTATGACGGTTGGAAAACGTCATAGATTGTGCTGATCCGTGACGTTTTTGAAGAAAACATCGGCAGATTTAATCTATGACGCTCAATGTTGGCAATAGCCCGCTATAGCTCCGCTATAGCTTCGCTATAACTTTTTGAGACAGATGCCGCGATGATATTACAAATATTATCGCTAATGCAACTAACTCCGCTATATTCAATAGCCTAGCGCCGCTAACTCCGCTATGACTGAGTTATGAACTTATATACTTGTGATTTATGAACTCCGAGTTATAACTTCTGACTTATTGTGTATATTGTGACATTTTTATATGTTTACTTATATTTACACTCATGCCTGGACATATACTTATGAAATATAAAATCAAATTCTTGAAACTATAAAGTTTTAGCTTAAATTTTACTGCTTTTTTATATACCGCTAAAGGCAATAGCTTTCGCTATAGCTGCACTATAGCTTTTATAGCTTTTTTAGAAACACTCCGGTAAATTCTATAGCCCGCTATTGCCAACATTGATGACGCTCAATAGGTGACGATAAAAAAACGTCACGGACTAAATTCTATGACGAATTTTTGATGATCCGTGATGAATTTGTTTTGTCACAGAATTAATCTAGTTTTATTTTCTTTTTAGTCCATCACCATAGTCATGCTCATATTTATTTTCTCGCATGCCTTGCATTTTCCATCATCGTAATGACTGCATCATATAGTTCCCTTGCATTTCGTTTGCATTGCATGGTTTGCATATAGTTGGCTTGGTTATTCTTTAGACTTAATGATGAATGCTTTCATATCCATATTCATATGGGCATTTTCTTTTTACGATCTTGTGTAAACGTGGTGTTTAAACTTGATTGGAGATCATCATCATTTAACATGATAAACCATGCTAGCTATGTTCTTGTTTTCATGTTGCATCGGTTGGTTTATAAACTTCGCAATGCGCTTTATTTTTCTCGTGCTATAAAGAAATATTGATCTTGGGATAGACATGGTGTTTTGACCTTGGTTAATAAATCTCTATGGCTATGGAAGTATGGCAACCTAGTTGTAAGCATGGTGTTTAGAACTAGGTGTAAACATTGTATTTGTTTATATTCCTTCCTCTCATTTGCATACGCATCTTGCACATACACTCACGCACACCCCATTAGGCTTTTATTTTCACTAGACTAATTATGCCACGAGTTGAAAATCATAGAGATGTTGTTGGTTAGTTGGCAATTGTGTCTATTCCTGGCCATCACCCTGGAGGTACCTTGTGCTTAATTGATTTGCAGGCATGATGAAAGACAAGAGGAGTAGAGAAGAAATTGAAGGATGAAGGCAACAAGAGTGAAAGAACGTAAAAGATAATCTCCGCATGTGGCCATGGGACGCGAAGGGTCACAACACGGTGCAACTTCTTCCATGCCTAGCAAATGCTAAGCATGGGGGAGGATTTGGTAGAAGAAAGACATCGCCACATGGAGTACAAGGACCACGATTGCCACAAGATGCTTAATTCTTCGTCCATGGTAAGCACAATGCTTAAGCATGGGGGAGGCTGCATTACACTCCACTACAAGCATCAAAAGGATGGTAAATTTCTCTTACACCTTCTCTTTCCCTTCCAAATGCTTGTACATATACATGCCACCGACCTTAGTGTAAAAAACTTTTGTATTTCTCTCTTGTTAACAACATGGCTACTAGGAGGGCAACCTAGTTCTCTTTGTTTTTATTTTCAATAAATAATCATCACCATCACTTTGTTCTCACCACGACGATATCTTTTATGAGATTAGCTTATTGAAAAGTGATGAAAGTTGCCGCTTTGTTTTACCTACACAATGTTTTATATGACTTGACTAATTGCTCTTCATTAAATGAACATAAATCGAATAAATACCGACTCTTTAATTTGTGGAGGTTAAATGACTAAATTGTAGACCCACAAACTTTATGTTGCTCTTTGATTTAAGTTTACCAATGACCTCACACCTTGTATGTTTTATTAAAATTTTTGATCCTTATGCTATCTACATTCGTGAATCTCTTGCAAAGTTGTACCTACCAAAGCCGATATATTTATGCATGCTCTTACATGATGAAACCCTTAGATTGCAAACTTATATTTTGATGAATTGGATTAGGATTGATTTCTTTGGTACGAGACTAAGAAGCTAGACATTCCGTTTTGCGTAACTTATTTTTGCTAGCCTTTTCTATCCATGCATTGTTAGTTTCCACATCGGGAACTTTGCAAACCTCGCTGGATATTCACCAAACCCAAAATTCTCTTTTTGTGATTACCTCCTAGACCACAACCTAAATATTGAGTATGGAAAATTATTCGACGGAGTTTCAGAAAGAGTTGAGACACCACAAGAGGAATATAATTTTGGGAGGCATCTACAAGTATGCTGGAGAAAAATCAAAAGAAACTGGGGCAAGAAAGGCATGTGCCGCGCGGCCAGAGCACCCCTGGGCATTCTCCTGAAGATTGAAGCCATTCTCTGCAAGATTAGAAGAATTTATACTATACTCAGCGGTCATTTAATTTTCCTCTCCTTTGCTCGAGGACGAGCAATCGTTCAAGCATGGGGAAGGAGTCATGCATTATCTCTGACTATTGCTGAGTAAGTACCATGTTACAAAAGGTTCTAAAGAGGAAAAGAAAAAATGAAGGAATGATGAAGAAAGAAAAGAAAGAAGAAAAGAGAAAAAAAGAGAAAGAGAAAATGATAGAAAAATACAGAATAAAAATTCTCCTTAGTTCTTTTTGTTTCATTAAATTCTTGGTGCTTAATAGATATATTCCATACTCATTTATTCCAACCATGTGCAACCGATAACGAGAACTTCATTTGTGTCTCGGGATCATCATTTCGCTACTTGCACATGTGCACCTATCTAAATGTGTGTTCCATCTCTCTCCCTCTCCAACATTTAATTTCTCATGGCCTTTTTGACGAGTCTCGGTAAATCCAATAGATCTCTCTTTTAATTTGACAATATTTCAGATATAATGTTTTGCTAGGATTGTTTTAACCTATCAAGCTCCATATAAGCCTTCCACTTTCATATATGAGTAGAATAGGTTGAGAATAATCTAGTGTAGGCTTGAGCCACTTGATGAGATGAATGTTTCCATGAACTTTTGCAAGAGAACCTCACTTATGTTTGATGTTCATGTTTTTGAAAACGATTCACAATGAAACAAGGTAAAGGTTTGAAGTTTGCTTAAATTCAAGAGCATTATATTTATTTTAATTGTGGCTTGTTCTTTATTGCTAGTCTATCTTGCATAATGAAAAGTAGCCAGTCACAACTTGAACATTAAATACTAAATACATGAGAGAGCGATGTGTCTTGTTATGTATGACTAAGTGCAGGGATGACAATGAAGGGCAATGCTGATTTACTGATAAGCGAAGTTCTTGATGTTGGCGCTGTTAAATGACACACTTTTAGTGCCATCTAAGTGGAGTTTTTGGATTAGTTCATATAATAACTCGCCACTTGACACTGAAATAACCCCGTTTCCACATGTGTGTTGTGTTTGGAGCATATTGTGTGTTTGCAGGAAAATGGCCCAATTTGGGGCATTTATGTTCAAAGCCCAATACCAACATCAAGCCCGACGAAATCAATCCTAGAAGGAGAAGCCCGACCGACATACTAATGGACTATGTAGGCTTTCATAACCCAACTTATTGTTCTAGGTGTCCACATTCAATGAACCTTGGGCTTGGGAGACTTAAGCATGAAGGAATTGGAGATTTGGAAAGTTATCCACGAGATCAAGTCAACTTTAGAGATATTCACGCAGCCCAGGACAACATGGTCTTCCGGGTCAGATTCGGTGACTGAAACGGCCTCAAATGACAAAATATTGAATACCAAAGTTGTTAGCATCGTCGAGCTCTTCGATTTGGACCTATGAAACACATGATTTGGAATAAGAATCTAGGAGATATGGCCCCCCGAATGCATGCTGTGCAGAGGAGTCCGAAATCAGACAGATTATCTTACAACGCGGTTTTGTGGATCTTAACTTCGTTTCTAACGAAAGTCATGAATACCAAAGTTGTAGATAATTTCGTGATATATAATTTAGACTCCTGACTTGCCCTATTTGGAGTCTAGACGTGGGAGATATGACCTCGGAAAGAAAGGGCTGCGAAACCGGAAAATCTGGACGAGATAGATCTTATGGAAATCAAGTTTACTTAACTCCTAAGCAAGGGTTTCGTGGATGGGAAGGAAGAGCACGACCCAAGACTCCCCAAGGAGTATATATACAACCTCTAGGTGCCCCAAGACACACTGTTGATAGACCATTCAGATCCATTCACCAGAAGTCGTCGAATAGAGGAAGACACGCCGAAGGGAGCCGCCGGCCGGCGCTAGTCCTCGATGTTGCCTAGGAGATGGCTTAGGCCATGCCCTAGCCGCCATGGTTGGCCCTGCGTGGTGAAGCCATGGTGGAGTTCCGGAGCCATGCCTTGGATCCATCAAGGCATTTGTACATTCAACATTCGATTGTGATATTAATCTAATCATTCCTCTCTACGTTGATCTACTTCGATGCATGCTTTTAATCATCCATATGTGAAAGGCCTTCATATGTTCTTAGTGGGATTAGATCTAACCATGGTGGTTAGTCTATGTCTTGCGGATCATCGCGGTAGTGCACGGGATGTCGGCACCGATTACCCTTGTTTGGTGACAGCTTACAGGAGGGAAAAGGTCGAACGAACGTATAATGTTGAGTAGGATCGAAGGCGAGTACCTTGGTCGTTTGAGGTAAACCTTCGGGAAACCTTAGGCGTGAATAACGCACCTGTGCGGACGACCTTGGAAAAGTACTAAGAGATGACTCTTTATCATGGTGGAAGAGTAGAGTGGTTATCACTTTGGCCGGAGTTGCAACAAGAAGACGTTAGGCTAGGTTTATGCTATCCGGAGGTCGTGCTACCTCGTGTTGACCGGTGTAATGTGTTCATCTTGTTCATCTCATATTCATGTTTACCTCACCCTCTAGTTTAACCTCATATGCAATCTATGCTTCATGTTAGGATTAGATCCGTTCAGCTAGATAGAAAACCCTAGGTAGTTCGCTTTCGATCCACGGATCGATAAACCTTGGAGGAATACTCTAAGGGAAGAGCTACAATGATCCGTGCGCTTGCGGTGGATCTTGGTGTGCGTTTGCGCCGCCAACAGACAAGTGGCAGGTCGAGGCGATGATGAACAACATGAGGTGGGATGGAGAGCATTAGGGCGCGCGGACGATGGTGGCGACGAGCACTAGGGCTGGCAGGGACACGCTCAACACGCTGGGCCACCGTTGTGCCGTCGTGCCGGCATGGCACGGGAAAAGGGCGGTGTGCTCTGTGCTGTGCTGTGCCAAATGTTCGGCACGTATATATTATTGGTTCATGCTTTGTAAAACACCTCCACATATATATTATTCGTTCATGCTTTGTAATCACCACATACAGCAAAAAGCTTTATTCAACACAACTCTCGGGAGAAAAAACAACAGCAGCAACAATCAATCGAACACACATATACGCAAGAACCTCGACAAAAATATCACTGCACTCTTCACATCTCCCCGCTCATGATCTCGGTGGTCTTCTTCCTGATGAGGTCCCACGCGCTTCGCACGTGCCTCTCCTCCTGCAGCGACGACCCCACCGCGAACCTTAGCACGAACTTGCCTCCAATCACCGTGTGCGCAAGGTACGCCTTCCCGGTCCGGTTCAGCCGCTCCATGAGCTCACGGTTAGCCGCCTCCTCTATCATGCCATCGTGAGGCTTGATCCTGAAGCACACGAGCGCGAAGTTCCTCGGCACGACGACCTCGAACCGGTCGTCGGCACGAACACACTCCTCGAACATCTTGGCCATGGCGACATCGCTGCGGATATGTTCCTGGAGCTTGGTGGCACCGTAGGTCCTCATGACCATCCAGAGCTTGAGCCCCCGGAACCGCCGCCCAACGCCGACCTGCATGTCTTTGAGGTCGGTGACGGCGCCAGAGTCGGTGACGTCATTTTTGAGGTACTCCGGGTTGGTCTCCAAGGAGTCGGTCAAAAGGTGCGCGTCTCGGACCCACAGGCAGGTGCAGTCGAGACACGTCATCAGCCACTTGTGCGGGCTCATGCTGATGGAGTCGACGCGCTCCACTCCGTCAAGGTGGTGCCGGAACTCCGGGCAGATGCAAGCACTTCCGGCGTAGGCGGCGTCGACGTGCACCCACGCGCCGAACGGGGCGGCAGCATCGGCCACGGCACCGACCGGGTCGACGGCGTTCGACGACGTCGTGCCGACCGTCGCGCAAATGTAGGTCGGCACGAGGCCGGCGTCGACATCAGCCTGCATGACCTCAAGCAGCCTTGTCGGGTCGAGGCCGTAGTTGGTGTCGGCGCTGGTGGGGATTGACCGTATATTGGCCGGGTCGAAGCCGGCGAGACGGCACGCCTTGAAGAAGGTGGAGTGGGTCTGATCGGCAGCGTACACGGTCAGCCTCGTGATGCCAGCGACGCCGTTGGATCCCATCCGATGGAGCGCGGCGTCGCGGGCGGCGACGAGAGTGACTAGCATGGCTTCACTAGTGGTGCCAAGGATGACGCCGCCGCCGGTGCCACGTGCGCCGGCGGTGGTGCGGTTCATCATGAAGCTCTCCGGCAGGCGGAGGAGCTGGGCGAGCCAGTCGAGCGCGAGCACCTCCATCTCGGTGGCGGCGGGGTTGGCTTGCCAGGTGAATCCCACGGTGTTCATGGCAGAGGCGATGAGCTCGCCAGCGATGGCGGCAGCGCTGTTGGTCGCCGGGAAGAACGCAAAGAAGTTTGGGCTGGCCCAGTGGGTCATCCCAGGGACCACGGCGTCGCGGATCTCCTTCATGGCGATGTCGAACGGCGCAGCAGCGCTCGGCGGTGCAGACTGAAGAAGGCGGCTCAGGTAGCCCGGCTCGACGCCAGGGAGCACGGGGAGGGACTCCACGGACTTGTAGTAGTCGTAGATGAAGTCGACGGATTTGTGTAGGTAGGAGCGGACGTCGTCGGCGTTCAGTGGCTGGAAGCCCTCGGCGTCGGCGGCGAACGCGTCGAAAGAGGCAGGGTTGCTGTCAAGGCTGCCCATGTCTGGTGGTTTAGCTGCTGGTAGCTAATAATGCCCTAGATTGGTAGCTAGGAATGGAGCGAGCTTGTGGATGGAGCTGTGCAAGGAACAGGACGAAGCTGTTGCCAAGCAAGCTCCACTTAAGTGAACTTGGGACTCGGACGCTCGAAGGTGTTGGTGTGTGATGGGGACTGGTAGGGAGGGGTTTATATAGTAGTGGAGTGTACGATGAGGACGAGCCGAGCAGCTGGGATTGGGATTTGGGGAGCGGCATGCAGAGATGTGCAACGTGAGTCTCGTGGAACAGCAAGGCTGGAATGCTGGATCCGGGCTGCGATGCTTTGGCATCTCTCTAATTCTATGCATATGACCCAGCATTAATGTGGCCCTAGCTAGTGTTCAAATGCATGATCCAGCATTAATGTGGCCCTAGCTCGTGTTCAAATGCATGCAGTAGTGGCAAGTGCTCATACTATATCATACGAGTGGTTGCTGCATGTGTTTGTGTAGATGGTTTATTTCTCCTGTGTTAGTATGAATCAAGATGGAGAGATTCACCTCTGTAGAAAACTTGAGCTTGTGGATCATGATAAGGCGCGCAAAACGCTCCTCGAGGCCATCGGTAATACTTGCATTATTTGCCCACGCACTGGATCAAACCAATGTGATTGCAGAAGAGCACGAGCGTAAACAATGCCATAGCAAAAAAGAACCACAGTAGAGAGGGGCACCATGCTGCAACCAAATCGGGGGCTCCCGGGCAAGACTACACATCATGCCCGTCCCCGAATAAAACAACAACGGGTATGATGTGTAGTCTTGCGCCTAGTGCATGTGGAAATGATCCATTAGGCTAAAGTTTTGTTATTTTGTCAAGAGTTGTGTGCACTGGAAGCTCTACCAGACTTTGTCCAGAGAGGAGTTTCGGTCATGGCAAGTGTGTGTTTGTTTAGAATGATGATCCGGTGTTGGCGCAAATTTTACTCTTTGTCCCCAACAAACTTTTTGGAAATTGTGTGACCCAACTACATCAAGCAAGGGCAACTACTACCTGGGAATGTGATGGATGACAAACATTGTGAGAACAGCTCGACCCCTAAGGAGTTAGACGAGCCAATCCATTTGGCCATCTGCTCACTCATGGAACTTCATATAGCCATTGGATGAGGAAGTATTGTTGGTTGAAATTTGGAACTATCTAGGGAGATGCCAAACCTCCTTGGGAGTCGATCTTCTCAAGCAAGAGCCATCTTTTATGGTAGTCAGATAATCCACTATATGTAAATTAATGGGCAATAATATCTGGAACACCAAAAAATCTCGTAGTTTTGTTTAATTTTAGTCTAAAGGTATAAAGTCTCCTTTGCACACATGTAAAACTCATAAGCTGGCATGAAAATTCTGCACCAATGCTAATCAATGAATTCGATTCCCTGCGTCACCACGGATATACGATGGGTCGAAATAGATGGGGACATGGAGTAGTATGAATAAATAATACAAAAAACAGAATGGTAAGTACAAAATATTCATTTTACTATTCTTGCTGGTCAAACCTATAGGGATGTGAACGGCATCGAGTGAAGAAAAATCACGTGGACTAAAAAGATATAGTTAGTGTTGTTACATTCCTCATGTATAATTTTGATATGTGTAATTATTTTATGAAAGTGCTGCTTAAAGTGTTTAATTGTAGAATTTGTCAATTTTGCCATTCAGCTTAGATTGCCTGACATAGTCACCCGACTCAAACACTTTTGGACCATTATGGGCGTGATTGGTTTTATGGTTCTGCCTGGCCTGGCTTGTACCAATGAACCATGCGCCCGTAGGCCAGGCTCATTGGATACATAGGAGTTTGATTAGTTCCTCGTATTGCATGTAAGATATGAAGAGAAATTGATTGGTTGCCCCCACAACAGGCTGGTCTGGCACCGCTGCACTCCAGCCGGGTGTAGTTCATGCGCTCGTGAACCCAGCTTGGCCCGCCGGATAAGAACAATTTTTCTGCATCTGTGGAGCTAGGCTGGACGCTTCGTTAGCACCGCAGGTGCCAGGCGTAGTCATTGCTGCAGCCATCCAATCAACTGCAAGTCGCATCCCACATGAGCCTGGCTCGCGTGAAAGCAGCCAACCAATCGGGTCCTATGTTGTTCCCTTGCTTTATTAGATATATTAGTCACTGCAGGATGCATGGCCAAGCATTACATCTGACTTACAACGATTGCAAATTGAAAATAGGCCGGGTTTGGACTTTCTGTGTTGTGTAGTAATGTAGGAACCATTGACCACAGAAACAAGTTGGAATAGATGTAATGCAAGTTGAGCACAAACAAAAAACCTGTAGAAACCATTATCACATGCATTATGTAAAGAACCAAAGGTTTCTTTACTGATTCTCTAGAACCATGTTTGTGTTACTTCTCCTTCGTTTCTTAACTGAACGACATGCATATGCATGATTACATTTTTTTTTAGAGGGAGCGATTGAGTCTGACATACACACACCATGCTCTCAGCTGGTTTACTTTGGAAGGTGACCATGAGCCCTTAAGATTTAGTGTTACGGGACTTCACTCTTGGTGGAGCTTCGTCCCTAAGCCAGAAGCACCGAAAGATCAAGAAACATCATGGCACCAACCTTGTGGAGTGCCAAAAGTTTCCAGTACAAGGAAAGAAGAGAATGGAAACTAAGAAACTCAACTTTTATTATTTCATATATAATATAGACAATAAGGTAAGACCTTTATATTAATTAATATAGATATATATAGTATAGTAAGACACACCTACAATTTGTTGAGATGTGGGATCAGATCATTGACGAACGTATTATGGGAATTAAGAAAGACACTCCTAATTAAACTACAAATCTTCTACGTCTGCAAACAAAATGTACAATTATACAGGGGTACACAACTCGATGTATGGAATCTCAGATCTGTCCAATAGTTTGTAGAATAAGGCCTCAACAGCCATGGCGGTATTGTAACTAACTACTCCGTATATCATAAGTTTCCGATGTGTCTCTAGTCTTGGTTACAAGTTTTCTAGTAAATAAGTTAACTCTCCTGTAGCCCAACTCGATGCCGGGCAGTACGGGCAGGGATTCAATGGCCTTACAGTAGTCGTAGATGAAGAGTCAACGGGCTTGTGGAGGTTGTTGGCACCAATTTTACTCTTTGCACCAACAGAATTGGCAAGGACCCCCACTCCACCATTGTCGAACCCATTCTTGAGTGCCATGAGAGAGACGACAGGTGCCAAGATCGAGGAAGAGTAGAAAGTGTAAGATGCTATCAACAATGAGTTTTCAGCGAGTCTTGAGCCCCTGGAGGCTCTTTATTTTCATGCATAGATCATGGTTGTTACAAGGAGGCTAGACTTAACCACATGATTTAGCTGTGTTCCTAACATTGCCCGTGTACATATAGTGGATAGGTCTTACTTCAATAAAAGATGCTCCTTTCTCGAAGATCGACTCCCAGGGAGTTTGGGCATCTCCCCAGATAGTACCAAAATTTCCCCAACAATACTCCGTCATCCAATGGCTGTGAAGTCCAACGAGTGAGTTGGCCTAATGTGTTGGCACTAACTCCTTAGGGCATGTACAACCCAGAGACAAGGGGCCGTCTCTAACCACCTCAAATCTATCACGCAGACAGATACAAAAACAGGGCTAAAACAGGTCATACAACCCATAGACAAGGTTCGTCTCTATACTTTTTAATGCTTTGTATGTAGTTAGGATCGACTACAAATAATTTTGTATATATCATTGTGTGGCACCCTTCTTCTCTCTCTTTCTCTCATCACTTTTCTTCTCCTCTCCTCCCCGGATCACTCCTCTCCTCATAGTATCACTCCTCTCCTCATCATGTGAGTTATCTATCCGGTCCGGGAGCTATGTCAAGGTCTCCGTCGTCCAACACGACACGCCATCATCATGTGTAACTTTTCCACCTCACTTGATTGCATTGCCAGAATGGATCTGACAGTGACAAGTGATCAAAAAGCAACTGCAGGATCGAGCACGTACGTTGTGCACTTGACGACAGTACAAGAAGCAAGCACCAAACTAGCAGATCGACACATGATCAGCCACCGCCCACCAGCCAGCAAGAATCCAGGAAACCGCAGGCACGAGACACTACCAGCAGCACTGCAGCAGGCTCAGCGATCGATGGAGTTGCCTCGAGGCGACGCGGCCATACAACGGGGCGGCGACGGGCTCGTCCACCTCGGAGAACGGGAGCGGGACGTCGCCTCGCCAGGTGACGCGAGCCGCGTCTCTTCGCGACGGCGAGGGGCGAAGTGCAAAAAGGGCAGTGAAGAGACGGGGTATACGGCCGGGTTGTACATGCCCTTAGGGGTCATGGTACTTTCATGATGTTTACGAGTTGATCCATCCCTGCCATAGCCTTTGCTTGATGTAGTTGGGTCACACAAAGTTGTCTGACGAGGGATTATATGCGTGCTGTCATGTGAGGACCTCTTTTTGAATATTCGACTTCTGTTGGCACCAGTTATGCTAAAATCATTATACTGCAATCAAACAGTATACATCGTAGCCTATCTCAGAGTATCGCAAGGTATACATCGAATCCTTTAAGGATAAAAAAGAAAGGTTACTGGTGCCAGAAAGAGCTTGTGACAAACTTAATAACAAGAATCTGCAGCACAAAAATATTGTTAGCAGAAGGATGCAAAGAGGCTTGTGCCGTGCGGTGTGCCAGACCATGTAAGGCCAAGGAATACTTGCAATTGACTAAGGATACCCTGCTGTTCTACAGGCTATACTCGCACCACTTTAAATCAGTTCCCTTCTTTGTTCGTTCATCATTGTCAGTACTCCAGATCACATACTACTATATATATACCTAGATAACGGCTACACCAACATCTACCCTTTAATGCATTTGCAAGGTCCACAAGGAAAGCTTTTACATATACTGAGTCGCAATGCAATGTTTGGCAACCCTAGAAACTGGATTTACGATAAAGCGCAACATTCAATGCATTGCACTGTATAGATGTAATATGAGCACATGAATAATTGACATACTAGAAACAAGATACATAGTTTTCCAGACAATCAAAGTTGAGATCAGCAAAGCCTTGTGGCTGCGCTTCGGATGCTTGATATGCAGCCATGGCATGGTGTTGCCTAGCTCCTAGCTCCAGACTCCCTCGTGGCCCTCTAGACGTATTTTTGTTTTCGACTAAAGGTATATGGTCGTTTTGCACATGTAAAACTCTTAACAATTGATGGCATGCATGTCCTGTGCAAACTCTAGCTAGGCCAAAACGATGTAGGATTGCTTCATGCAGCATAACATCATATGGAGCCGTGGTGAGCCGCCGCATACTCCTCAGCTTCTTCCTCGTTCTAGAGTGTTTTGGGGAAGTCTGCTTTGGTTTGAAGCTGAGGCTTGATGGGCCCTGAGGCGGTTAGTGCCGCATATGGTGCCTGTCAAAAACAACTTTTTCATCTTTCTGTATAAGATTGTTACGAACTACAAGTGACTAAGCATAATCGCAAATTGAAAATGGGCTTTACACTTGCTACAGTGTGTAGGAAGCATTGACCCAGAAACAAGTTGGAATAGGTGTAATGCAAGTTGTGCACAAACAAAAACCTGCAGAAACAATCGCCACATGCATTATGTAATGAACACAGAGGCTGGTAATACATACTGCTTCTAGAACCAAGTTTGTTTTCTTTTTTCCAGCGTTTTTTGATTGAACAGACATGATTATATTTTTTACACAGTTTTTTTACTGTATAGATCAGAAGGAGCCCGTGTCTCAAATGGACACATGACGCTCTCTGATTATATTTTCACTCTTGATGGAGCTCTGACCGACTGACCCTGAGCCACAAGCATCGAAGATCATGAAACATCATGGCACCAACCTTGAGGAATGCCAACAATTTCCAGTACAAGGAAAGGACGTACAAGAGAATAAAAAACTAGGAAACCCAACTTCTACTATTTTCATAGAGAATTATGTAAGACCTCTATAGTAATTATAAGAAATAAGTAAGAAACCTATATTTCATTGAGATGTGGGATCTAATCACCGTCTTTTGCATACATTAGCTGGACTTCACAAATTAAAGACTCATATTAAACAACTTATCTTCCACCGCCTGCAAATAAAATATGCAGTTATACATGTACAACTTGATGTATGGAATCTAAGAATATATTATCATAGATTTGATAAGTCAAAAATTTCTAGACTAAGACCTCAACAGCCATATGGTGGTGTGGTACCAACTACTATATCATATGTTTCCCATGTGTCTTTAGTCTTTGTTAGAACTTGCCCTGTAATTAAATAATTTTCATTGGTATGAAAATTTTACCATTGGAATAAAATGCATGTGTAGGCAGAAGGAGCCTGCGAGTTCTAAACCACACTACTCAAAATGGGCCAGTTTTGCTAAAAACCTCACTTTTGCGCAGAAGGGGCCCCGTAGATCTTCCTTGGGTAAAATTGCTGTGCAACAATTGCTATCCAGGTTCAATACTCCCTGGAGCACAGAAAACGGGTTCATTAGTGCAGGGGCATTGCCAGACTCTTGGATACACACAAGGGTAGCACAAGTTCGCGCAACCAGGTAATGGGAAAACAATTTTTTGGCATGAGATGTCTGGCGAGGTAGCATTCCCATTCATCAGTAATTTCGTACCCTGAGCTTTATTCCTTCACTACAAAACAGAGGTTCACTCTTAATCTTATTAAACAGCTTAGTCACCTACAATCCATGTTCAAAGTGCCCCTCTCTGAAGAAGCATTTGAGCAATATCTTCAGATCCAGGGGACATTATTAGATAACGTGCTGCTTTCAGAAAGAGAATGATTCTTGGTCTTACATTTGGGGTAACTATCTTCTCTTCGGTGTAAGAGCCTGTAAAGGTCTAGCTGTCCACAGAGGTGCCAGCCCTATATAATGGCTTTCGAAATCTTCATGTGAGCTCAAGCATAAAGCGTTCTTCAGGTTATTGATGAATGACAGATTAAGTGCAAGAGACCTTTCGTGAAGGAAAAATATATATGGAACTGCCTAGCTACCACTATGTTGTCTGTACCCAATCAACAAGTAAGAAAAAATATATTCCATCTCTTCCTGTCCTGTGACTTCTCCTGGACTTGTTTGCATACCGTGGGGGTGCATGTGCCAGACTGTGATGAACCCTTTCAATCTCTCAGCTTTTAAATCCAATCTGCAAGTTCCAGGGACCAACAGTATCAGTGGTCAAAGCAAAGTTCAAACGTGGGTACACAAAAAAGAAGCGATTTCTCCTTGACAGAAGAATGGCTAGACCACCTGTAATAGGCTGTTGTATATCTGTCTTCCCTCTTGTTATTTTTCTTTTATTGTATGACTGAACTTTTTGGCTCCTCTGTTTTGTTTACTTTTCAATATATATAATCAGTAGATTTATGCCCTTCTTGTTTGTTCAGAAATAAAATAAAATGTTTTGTATGAAAACAAACACTAATAGAGAGCAGAATTGGAACTACTCCCTTTAAGCTTGATTGTAAGCTGTTTTAGATTTTCTGCCAGTCAAACTTGATTGATTTCACTACAATGATGTGGTTAGTGTTTCTTATCAAACGAGCTTACATCATTTGTAACTTTTTTTATATGAAATTTTATAGTTTCACAGGAAGCATTACTCAAAGTGTATCCTTGTAGTCCATGTTACGTTCCTAGCTGAACAACTTATTGACAGGTAACTAGCAAAGGTCGTTCCAAAACTTGTAGGTATACCCAGACCAAGGACATTATTGACTGATATCAATGCTAGGTCGTTTTAGCTTTTCTAATTCATAATCTTTGTTATGCACCTAGATAAATGTTATGTTTAGATTCATAGCAAAATCTATGAACCTAAAAAAATCTAAAACAACCTATTATTTGGGACGGAGGAAGTATTTCATAGCAAAGGAGGGAAGGATCTGATCTGGAATCGTCTGTAGACACATAGAGCAACCATACGAAAATTAAATAAAATCTAACATGAGAAGTTATATATTGAGATCTTGATCCACCAAGACAAATTGTATATATGGTGTCACAAAGAATTGATAGGAATATACGGGTTTTATTATTATAAAATGCACCTTGCTCGAACGGTACATGTATTAGCAAGAATATATACGAGTATTCCTCTAGTTTGTTTTAATCATCAAATTTCAACAGATCAGAAGAAACATTAAATGTTTAATCTCTTCATCATGTTTTAATTTTTACACCTATCCCGTGATGCAAATATATGCATTGGAATTCATGATTAGCCAGCTACATGTGCTGGTGAGGGGTGGTGGTAGGGAAGGGGAAGAGGCTAGCGGGCTTCTCCTAATCTGCTTGCAGGAACCCGATCGCCAATATTGAAATAACAGTCAGTACGTTAGCAGCAGCGTGTCCTTTTTTTTCTCAGTGAGAACATTTGAGGGGAGGGCAGAAGGTGAGCAAGACATGGATATGATGGAATGCTGAGCGCCCGCCAGTGGGATGCATGTACGTGAACAAGCACGGCGTACGAGCCTGGCATGTCATAAGAAATCACATGTTGTACTCATGCATTTAATGCGCATGATACATAAAATGATATTGGAGTAACCTAGCTATAAGGCCAGTCTCAGTGCTAGTGTCATGGACACAGTTTCTCAAGCAGCCACATCAGCTTTTGAATAGGATGAAACTATGACTCTCAGTGCACAGTGTCATGGCACAGTTTTATAGACAATGTACAACATTTACTTTTTTCATTTGGTTGTGATCAAGTGTGCCAAGGACTCTATAGCCTTTTTGCAATTGATCAAAACTAAGTATGGCACAACAACCCACTGTAATCATCCAACAGAAGCATATGCGTTAAACAAAGTGAAAGGAAAAACATGGCAGAACTTATACCTGATGCCGACTAGTCCAGGAGGAAGAGAGGAATGCGCCCTATGATGCTCAGTACATGGTCTACATATCCATACATTCACATTTAGAGGCAACAGTTCACATTCACATGCAGCCGAGACAACATTTTTTTTTTTGAACTTCCAGCCGAGGCAACAGTTCACATTCACATTCAGAGGAACCATTCATATTCAGAGAACCATTCACATTCACATTCAGAAGACAGCTAAATTCAGTTCATATTATGGGTTAAAATAAAGCACATTCGGCAGCTAAATGCAGTCCACGTTCTGGGATAAATTAGAGCACTTTCACAAGCTAAATTCAGTTCACTTCACATGCCATCCATCATCCTACATTCAGAGATACAGTAAGTACTTTCACAAGTAGTGTCAGTTCACAATTGATGCTCAGATAAACTAAAGTATACCTCATGCTTCCTCCTCAGAGGCCATGATCTTCTTCTGCATCCTTTGCAAAATAGATCTTATGACGAAATTAGTGGACCACAGTACATTGGTTCAGACTCCAAATTTTAGATGGATAGTGCATCAGAGAGATGCCATACTTCTGAATTAGAAACTAAGGTCATCTTATAGAAAAATTCAGAACTAAGGTCATCTTATAGAAAAATTCGAACAGAATTTTGGTCATCTTATTCCAACAGAACTAAGGTCATCTTATAGAAAAATTCAGACCAAGAATTCCTCTACTGCTTTCATATACCAGTAGATCCAGATTATTAAGCGAAACAGTTTGGGCAGCATATATCAAGCAGGAAATTATCTTGCTGGTGCAAATTTTGTGTAAATCAGTTAAGATAATTTTGTGTAAATCAGTTACAATCACCACAAGGGAAAAAATATGCCACACATCCAATGCACTCGACAGAGCACACATTATTTCAGTGGCTAGTGCTTCTTCTTTACAAGTAAGCATCCATACAGTTTCATATACATCTACATCTGAACATCTCAACATCTACATCTGTTTCATAAACATCTACATCTGAACATCTGAACCTACTGCCAATCATGAAAATAAACAACCCCAATCTCACAAATCAGTCTCAGTACTTATCAGATTCTACATATCAGATTCATTGTTTGAGTGAAGTAGACTATGTGATACCGAAACAAAAAGGAGCAAATGTCTATAATGGTCTGGCAAATGAAAGCAACAAAAAATGGCACCCAATCAAGTACTGAAGAATGAAGCGTGGACGAGCAGTGGATTTACCATGGATTTACCGCCGGCCAGGTTGGGGGCACAGCAGATGGCGGCGGCGCAGCAGATGATGCCGACGGTGGGGACTCTAGGTTCACCGGAATATTCCTTGAGCTGCCGGCCTTCTTCTCTCTGCCGACCATTGGAGCCGCCGGTCTTCTTCTCTCTGCTGGCGGTGGGAGGAGGCGAGATTTGATTGAAAAAAAAAGAACGAGATTTGCTCAGATAGGAAGGGGGAGGAGGGCCTTCCATATATGAGCACGAATTAGGTGGAGATGGCGGGAGGATTTGCTCGCGCCGGAAGATTTGCTCGCGAGGGAGAGGATCTGGCGGGAGGAAGGGAGGGAGACGCACGAGATCCGGCCTGCGCGAGCAAATCTCGGATGAAACGCCCCGCTCGGTCTCAATGCGTGTCGTCGTTTTTGGAAACTGGGACGCGGTCGTGTGATGAGGATGACACGAGAATCCTCTCTCTCCTCATTAATCTAGTGCCATGTCATTCAAAATGCCTATGTGGCACCTAATTAATTGCTGATGACACCAGCACTGAGGCTGGCCTAAGGATAGTCCCAATAGGAGGTTTCATTTTTGTGTTTTCAAGAATGTCACATAAGCAACCACATATTTAATTGATGGATGAAATAACCCTCAGAATGCGTTGTTTCATGTTGATGTTTCATAGGCAATACATACAAGACACAAAGTAGTTGGAAACCGTGTATGCATGATTTCATCCCCAAGAAACCCCTTTATTCCCTTTCCTCATTAACTTTTTGCCACATCATCAAAACTGCTTATGTGACACCTTATTTAATGTGCATGAAACCTCTATGAGATATGTACTGCGACTGCCCTAAAGAAACTTAAGATCGTATAGCAAAATCGAGGTCTCAAATGATGCAGAAATGCTGAACTAATGACTTACTATAATCGCAAGTGCAGGTTTGACGTAAAACCACCAGTTCGTTTTTAATGTAGCTATGCCGAAAAGTTATCATTCCTAGATATAATGCTCGGATGATGGTCATTCAGAATACATTGGGACTGAAGATTTTGAAAATAGAAAAACTGTTTACTTTATTTCATTATTGCATGATATTACATGTGCTGTCACGTTGCCTAGAAGGTGCAACCCAAAGTCAAAGGTATCCATTTCATTTTAAAAGTAACTAGATATAAATTTCCTGTGCAGTTGCATTTCCCACGTGCAAATACTTTTGATCTAAGATATTATTGCTCTCATATAGATCTAAGATAATCTATGTTACTGAATACATTTGATTTGCACCCATCAATTAAGTAGTGCCCGTCGTATTTGTTTGGTTCCATCTTCATATGAAACCTGTAACCCCAAAGGGTTGGTGTAATAATAACTTGCAAAACCACTTTACCATAAAGCTTTTTTTGGATAAGGTTCCTATTTGTATTCTATCTTATTTGATCAAACTTTGATTATTGTAATGTTGAATTAATATCACCAAGTTCTCCGTCGTATTATTGCAGGGAGCATCTAGAGAACTTTGCATGTGTGCCTACAGCTTGGACACCACCATATATTTTACAGGTCACTTGTAGTGCAGAGATGATGGGGATGCAGGAGGCTAGTCGACGTACCTTCGAACATATGGTCCCTTAGATCTGTCCAGCTGGCCAAGATCACTGGCATGCACATGCGGGTGGCAATATCGACCATGGTGAGATCCACTTTGCCTAAGCTTGTCTTGTTTCGTGTGGGCTGCAGTACACTACTGCAAAAACCATTAACCCACGGACGTTGATGTGGGAGATATGAGGTACAGGAGAGAAGCGGTGCGCCGAGAAAGCTTCGAGAACGTGCAAGCAGATATGTCATTGAAGGGAGTTGGTGGACGCAAAGTCACCAAGTTGATTAATTAGAGGGATTAGGAAAGATTTATACTGGATACAACAACATCATCAAAATTGCATAGAAAATAAATATGAAATTCATAGAATTAGAGACAATGCAAATTGAATTAAAAAATTTTGATATGAGAAAAATTATTTAGTCATCACAGATGGTTCTTCAGAAGTCTATTTGTAATCAACCATTACATATGGTTTTAAGAATCCCTAAGAAATTCATGGCATATAATATTTTTTTCATTTATTTTATCTTTCAACAAAATTGAGTTTGGTACCAAGATTTGTTACAGGGATAATGTCCATTCTTGTCCCTTCATCTCTATTTACACCTTTGCAGTATCCTTTCATCTCTATTTCACCAACAAAGATATCACACTGATCTGTGTATTTTAGACGCGGCTCCGGCCAGCAGAAAAGTCCGTCAATAAATAACATATTGATATTCTAGAACACCATTTGCAGGACCACGGAATTAGATTGTCACAAATGCCTTTTGCCACATTCAGTCTAATTTAGAAAATTGGCGGTAAAATTCCCCTGCAACATAAAACCTTGCGCCTTTTTAAAAAGTAACATGGTATTCCGTTGGTGTTGTCTTTTTGTGACAGTGGCACGCGGCTACTGTAAATTAGGATTGTGATAGGTTGGTAAGCAGCCTCGTCGTTGCTGCGTTAACATACCCTTTAATTCTGCTCAAATTCTGTAAATTAGGATCGCGTGGTGCAAGATTCTTAGCAACGTTGATGGAAATCACACCTCATTAATTGTGTGTCAGTCCACCAACCCCAAATTCTGCTCTTTCCATCTCGCTAACGGTTTTTTGTGGTTTTCTGGACCGCCTCATCGTGTGGCCCAAGTAACTGTTAGGGCTTTGTATTTTTCCGAAACATAGGATATATAGTTGCCGCTTGCCATCCATGCCAGTCAAATGCTAGTGCTGACAGCCTGACACCATAGTTGTACATACGGGGGTTCCTAGAGAATCAATATGTAATATTTGTGCCATTATAGGAAGCCCGGCATGGATACTATCCGTATCGGGCTTTTTCGAGAGCTAGTATAGATTTTGTGCGTCCATGCTTCCAGGCATGGCCCTGGTAGGGTCGAGCTGTGCGGCCGAACAGGGCCACCATAATAGAGGGGCCCATCCCCATAAAAATATACACTAGGTAATATATATGTAGGGCAGGCTGTCTGTAAAGACAGTTTCGGTTGGGCCAACCCAAACGACAATCAAGGGGCAGCATCCAGAAATGCCGATGACTCTCTACATGCCCTCCGTGGCTTCGTCAAAATGACAATTCCTCATCTCATCTTTTGTCCCGTTGCACACGATGCCCAGCTCTATCCGATCACCATGCGACTCTCCTCCGACACCGACGAATGCCACATGCTAGAGCAGCAAAACAAGAGGTGACACTACAAAACGACACCCCCTTTTGCAACGCATATATGCGATGTTAAAGTCCATATATGTGTTGGAGGAGTCTATACCAACGCATATATATGCGTTGCCTAAAGTGGCGTTGCTAGCGTCTATTACAATGGTTAAATATGCGTTGGTAACACATACAAATAACCGTTGCAACCTTGCAACGGATATAGATGGGTTATCGCAACGCTTATATATATGTTTGTACAAACCATGATAGAATAACTTCTAATAGCTGGTTGCTACATATATATTTAGGTTCACCAATCAACCCAACAACACAGAAATGTAAATTGACATATAGGAAGAGCTCCTGAATTATTTTCTTGTTATTAACTCTGAACTGTGCAGGTACATACATAAAATTCATTCTACACTTAGCTGGAACTACCAACAATTCAATGTCGTACAACAAACATAGAATGTTTGATATACTCCAACCAGAAATCACATTCTAATCTAATCGAATCTGGTGCCTTCCTTCAAATGGCTCTTTGCATTTGTCCCTTGTGCTGAGCATTACAGTCCATCATTCATCTGCAAATAAAATGTGCCCATTTTTTTAGTAAGGAAGAGTACTACTATGCAGTCTAGACACTCTAGATGGACTTAAGGCTTTTACCATGATTTAGAAATCATTATATTTTCTTTTATTCCTTCTAGGATTTCTAATCTAATTCCTAAAGAAACACTGTGTAAAAGTAAGTGTCGGCAGGGTAAATTCGTATGAGCTATGATGATTGAACTAACCATTAGTACTTCAGGCGAATGCCCAGGCAAACAACTATTTGGCTTTTCCTGGGTACAGTCAAAGCATATTGAATGATGCAGAACCAAGTAAGCCACTGATCAAATTCATGCAAAAACAGAGTAAGGAAACAGTTCTGATGATCTTTGCAAGTGTAAAGAACTGACAAAATTAAGTTATTAGCTGAGGGGAAAATATTGTATTGTTTCTTGCTTACTCGTCAGAGGTGATGGCAATTAGCAGGATACTAGTAGTCGGCATTGGCTCTGCTATGTCAAAGAGACCTGAAAATAATAATAAAAAAGAATCATACCAAAAAAAGAATTGTACAGCTTAGCTGTTGCCCATGAACAGGTTTGCAGATCAGCAAAATAAATTGTTCTATCACATACGGAATCCTGACATTTAAGTAGTTAAAAGGTTCAGGTAGACACGATATTTGACAGGATCTCATGAGTACAGGCTTCTAAAACTAATCTAGAAATACCATAAAAAAATTACTTCTGCATACCTTAGAACCTGAATTTGATACGGTTATTCAGTACTATACTGCTGCACAAGAAAGGGACCACAAATTTTGTCGTACAAATCCACCTTAATAGCGTTTCATCAGACTCTGGGTGACATGGAGAACTCAAAAACATCATCAGATCGGAAACAAACTTATCCTTTGGACTGAAAAAGAATGGATAAATTCCTTGTATGCCACTGAAAATTTAACTCATCCCCTGTGTGCCATTGAGTGGCATATAGGGGATGATTTTTGTGTCTATGACATGTGGGGCCAATGGCATGTAAGGGACGAGTTTAATTTTCGATGGCACAAAAAGAATTGACTGACAACATTAATTAAACCTAATACATTATACAAAATCGTGAAACCAAACTCGATGTACCAAAAATCATTGACCAATCCGTATGTGCATCAGGAAGAGGGAGGGGACAGTACCTCAGGGATAGACATGCTATGCAGCGAGGTGATGTCCTGGGGCAGAAAGTAGAGCACGGTTCATTCAGATCCAGACGCCGCCTCCCCCATTGTCGTTGTTGGGAAATCTGACGGAGCTTGCTTGGGGAAGCGCGTGCTGTGGAAGTACGACGCCGGCATACGGGATGACGATGGCGGCGCAGGCATGAGGACGAGGCGGATAGGAGGAATCAAGATCTGCGAGCAACTACGAGTCTGAAGAGGCGAACGACTGGATGAGAACTTGGTTACCCCGGGCGTGAAGCCGTGAATTAAGCCAGGGAAGTTATATTCTACTTTGACGAGAAGGTGGGGGAGGTGGCCTGGTGGGGTGCGGAACAGCCAGCAACACATTTTAGATTCCGTTGTAAGCCATCCGTTGCAAAACAGGGGTTCGTGTTGTAGTGTGAAAAGGTAACATATGCTTGCCCATTTCATTGGTCTTCAAAGTGCAAAATTCATCTGTGATTGATCCACTGCCCATTATTATGAACAACCGCAGAACACAAGAAATATTGTAACTTGGCGTTTTACTAACGTTGTTGAGTCGATCCACTATGGCGGTACGTTTGGTAAATTATTAATTGTCTTGTTAAAAATTCCAGCCCCAGCCCCTCATGCCATCTAGAAAGTGTGCATGAGGCAGTGTGAAAAGAAGAAAAAAGAGGAAATGTACATATGAGTTAATAGAATCACAAAGGGGATCCACTGATAAATTATAGGGCCTCTCCTTTTAGTTTTGATCAAGGCCACCAAAATCCCAGGCAGGCCTGCATGCCTGATTGTTTCTGGGCCATGGTTGAACCTCCAGTACCAGTGAGTTTTGGTCCAATAACATGGCTGGGCTAACATGGATAAGGTGTTTTGCAGTTTTGATGCAACCATAAGAAGTTTGCAATCTGTTCAATTCAAATATTTGCATGACATATTATCCACCTGAACCCCGTTCAATTCATTGACATTAATAATGTGGATTCATAGTCATTTATTCAGTAACAACTTGTCCGAGTGATCTTTCTACATACTCCACTATTGAGCTAGGTTTCGCTTTTCTCAGTTTGAAGGTGGAATTCCTTTGGCATAAGACTAATGTCGTGGCTACAAGTTGGAAAATTCACAGGCGGTGGAGGGAGAGATGTGTCCATCGTTGGCCCATCCTCTACTATGAACACTGCCGCCATGCCCATCGACAGATGAAACTCATAGTGGCAGTGCATGAACCATACACCTGTATATAATGAAAGACAGAGAATTAGTTGCTGGGTGTCGAACATGGGTATGCAACTAAGATAAACAGATATGGGCACAAAACTAAAGAAAATATTATAATAAATATCATCATCGAGTATTTTCTCAGAAAGTAAGTGTGGTTATAATTTGATTTAGTTAAGCAATGTGGAATCCTTAAACGTCAACTCTTTCAGATCCCAAGTGTAAAGGTTTGTGGCTATTTTTACACTGCACAAAATAGAAGTGCCAAACTAGTTTATACATATCTTTGATTCCACTTTCCTATTTTGCCCCTACCTGAAGTTATCAAACTCAGTCCAACAACTTCGAGACATATTTTTTCGTCCACTTTCCTTATAATGACAGTGATTGAAGGTTAGTAAGATCTAAGTAGGTTTGTGCTTGGGGTACATGGAAGTAGACTTTATTAGAAGATAGATGATTTGTTAGCAACATCAATTTTGCTCATTTCTATCATCATAAGTGTTGTTTTCCGACTTTGGAAATATATATTGACACGAAGGATAAATAAATTATGCTGGTTCATGCACATTTTTTTGGAATCTCTTCATGTCATCCTATTACACCCAGTTTAGGCATGACTGGACGGCATAACAAACTAAGTACTACCGAGAAGAAACTTGGATGTACTGATGAAATAAGGGGTTTGACAATAAAATGAACTTACATGATCATACACTTTGAATGAGGCCCAAAATTTTAAATTTTAGCAATATTTTGTCTAAACTTAAGAGAAACAATTTCATTAAATATGGATATGTTCGATCTGTACTGGGAATCCATATGAAAGTTTTTTTATTTAGGGTGTTATATATGCTGCCAATGAGGACCTATTTGTCTTTATTACTAATTTTTTTTGTATAACTTTGGTAACAGGGAGTTCTCAGATTATGCAGAATAGTACTTCAGATTTTTTTTTCTTGTAAGCATGGTTTTTGGACTTTTCATAACTAAACTAAGATAGAGTTTTCCACAATTTAAATATTTTCCCATCCTGGCACATGCAACAAAATATTTTAACCTTATACTCACCTGGATTATTGGCAACAAATCTGATAGCCACCCACCCAAGATTTGGGGCAACCACAGTATTCTTCGCTGGTGGATTTACCAGGTTGTACTTT
Organism: Urochloa ruziziensis; assembly: GCA_015476505.1. Lineage (NCBI taxonomy): Eukaryota > Viridiplantae > Streptophyta > Magnoliopsida > Poales > Poaceae > Urochloa > Urochloa ruziziensis. The sequence continues at coordinate 43,618,714 of CM027120.1, read as the reverse complement.
GCCACGTCCTTCAGTGGATCATAGTTGCCAATCCCTTGCGCAAGTACCATCATGTCATGCCCATGTAGATGCATTGGATTGGAGTCGCCCTGTAGTATCCCCGTGCTCTGGAAAACTATTTCCACAACATCGCCATGTTTGAACCGCCGGACCAATGTCGCCTTGTATGTCGGCTCTAGCCGCATCTCTTTGGGGCCGAAGGGGATTAAGGCTTCATCGGTGAAGTTGTAAAATCTTGGTGGTCTCTTTGGAAGTTCTTCGGTCGTGGTATTGCATCCGGTGTGGTAGTAGTGCGCTTCTAGTAGTGGCGTCGTTGTCGCCTCGGGATGCTGGTAGGAGACGTTGTTCATAGTAGCCACCAGCATGTCCTCAGTACTGTTGCCCCTCTTGCAGGATTGGTGACCATGCTTGCAGATGGTGCCGAGGCCAAGCACGATGAACAGGTGCTCGTTGACCTCTTGTTGGACCGGTAGGTGCCCCTTTTGATGCAGGCTGGTCAGGTTGCTGTGGAAGTAGTATGATGTAATTGTGTCATGTATATCAGGCATCATAGGCACTACCGGTGCATCTTCTGATTGTCCTCGATATCCACCTCCTCCTACACCCTGGCTCAGGCTCACTGTTGTTGTGTCACTACTGGCACTCTGGCTGACCTTATAACGCACCATTCCCTTGTCGCATACTCTGGCGTCTGTGTATCAGGCAATGGTGCCTGATTCGGTACAGCGCCCATGTAGTATCTGCCAGGGGATGCATCAGCCAGCAGTAGAGCATCTATTGTCTCGCCAGGTGTGATTGCAATGACATCTGTGGTGAAGGGGCTAACATAGTTAGCATCAGCAGCAACCACCGTGAACTTGTGCCCAGCAATCTTCAGATAGAACTCAGAGAAGAGCCCGGCATTGATTATTCGTAGCAGGTAGGTCTTGCCAGGCTCCACGTCAAGAACATAGCCTTCTTTTGGGACGCCTGAAAATTTGATTGAAGCAGTTTGTTCAATAAAAAAGAATGCATCGGTTTTCATATGCACAATTATCCAGTAAAATGTTCACATAACACAATAGTAGGCAACCAGTTAACCGTCCTTAATTATCAGAAAAACGGTTGTTTAATCATGCTAAATGGAAATTTCAATGGGCATAACGATCAGCAGAGCCAGCTGAGTGTGCTGTGCAGCACTTAAAATGGTGTTTAATAAATGGGATAAAAGATCATTTAGATTAAGATAATTAGTTGCTTACCAGAGCAATTGAAGAGATCACCGACCAAGCCATTGACTGTCGATGCACTGGCGTAAGATGTAAAGATGCTCCTCGTCATGTTCATGGCCATCTCTGCAAGGTCCTTCTCCCACCAGTCCCCTGTAATCATCAAAACCATTTCACGTCTACTAGAGAGTTGAATAACCGCGGCAAAATTGTGTGCAATTCAAATGATTCATTTCCGACAGAACATGACAAATTTTCTTATATCATAGGCAATCAATTTCTGAAAGGTACAAACCAATAATGACTGGGATCTCCTTATAAGGCTTAGGAAATGGATACGACTTGGCCCTGTGCCTCGGCCGGATGATGAACGCGCCATGGAGGGTCGCCCGTAAACCTGGGACGTGAGCATGCCACCATAGGGTGCCTTCCTGCCCGATAACATCGAACTGGTAGGTGAAATTTTTGTTTGGCGTGATAGGGCACTGGGTGATCATTGGCACCCCATCAGCCCAGCAGTTCTGAAACTGCTTCACGCCATGCCTGCATTAGGAACCACAAAATGCATTTAAAATAATAGCAAGATTACCTATTGGAAAATAAGCTATTTTATAGTTGTTGGGAAAAGGGAAGGGAGGGGGGGGGGGGGGGGGCAAAGTTTAATCCCAAGATATTGAAATTACCAAGTTGAACAGTAAAAATAAATCCAATCTGCACTTGTCCAGCGGATCAAGATTACAACGATGATGATCAGTTGTGAGACACCTCAAATAAAACAGAGTCCACATTGAAACATACTACTCTTGTTAGCAAATAATGCGTAAACAAGATCGAACACGAGACACAGATTTAACGTGGAAAACCCTTGCGGGAAAAAAACCACGGGCGCCAACCGGCGATCTTCACTATAATGAGAGAGTTACAACGCAGGGAATACAATGAGTCGTCTCCTCATCCCTTGCGGCTTACAAGATGTAGATATGGGTGGACTAAACTGACTGCAGTCGAATACGGAAACAAATCCGCTAAACATACAACCCGAACCGTGGGCCCTCCAGGCGTCCCCACAAGACACACGTTATAATTCGGATCATATCCAACAAACTCCACCTTGAGACGAATTCCATCTTGTAGCAAATGAAGTATTATCAACAATGAACTCACTTCAATAATAATTAATCACCGACGCCGAAAGTCACTAGGACTTCAAACTTTAATACCAACTAAGCGTGAGCATAGCTCAAACTTAGCTGTAGGAACAGGCTTAGTCATCATATCAGCGGGATTGTCATGAGTACTTATCTTGCATACCTTAACTTCACCTTGAGCAATAACGTCTCGAATAAAATGATATCTCACAGCAATGTGCTTTGTTCTTTCATGAAACATCTGATCTTTAGTGAGACAAATAGCACTTTGGCTATCACAATGTATAGTAGTGCAAGAAGAAACCCCGCAAAGTTCAGAGTATAAACCTCTCAACCAAATAGCTTCCTTACAAGAATCAGAAACAGCCATATACTCAGCTTCAGTAGTGGACAAAGCAACAGTAGCCTGCAAACTTGCTTTCCAACTAACAGCACAACCACCAATGGTGAAAACATAACCTGTGAGAGACCTCCTCTTATCCAAATCACCAGCAAAATCAGAATCAACATAACCAACGAGTCCATCTCTAGATTTCCCAAACTGCAAACAAGCACTAGAAGTACCTCGAAGATATCTGAAAATCCACTGAACAGCTCTCCAATGCTCTTTGCCAGGATTAGCCATGTATCTACTGACAACACTCAATGCATGAGATAAATCAGGACGAGAACAAACCATGGCATACATAAGTGAACCAACTCCACTCGAATATGGGACTTTAGACATGTATTCGATTTCTTCATCTGACACTGGACATAAATCAGAGGATAATTTGAAATGTGCAGCTAATGGAGTACTCACTGGTTTTGCATCATGCATATTAAAACGACGAAGAACCTTTTCAATATAACCTCGCTGAGAGAGGTATAACATACCAGATTTTCTATCTCTGATAATTTCCATACCAAGAATTTTCTTAGCTGCACCCAAATCCTTCATCTCAAATGCTTTACTCAATTGTGCCTTCAATTTCACTATTTCTGATTTATCTTTAGCAGCAATCAACATATCATCAACGTAAAGAAGCAAATAAATAGCTGAAGCATTAACTATCTTTAAATAGACACAGCTATCATAATCAGACCGCTTAAAACCATGAGAGAGCATAAACGAATCAAATCTCTTATACCATTGCCTAGGAGATTGTTTCAAGCCATAAAGGGATTTCTTTAATCTACACACAAGGTTTTCTTTTCCAGGAATAATAAAACCTTCAGGTTGGTCCATATAAATGTCCTCTTCTAACTCCCCATGTAAGAACGCAGTTTTAACATCTAACTGCTCAAGCTCATAATCATGCATAGCAACAATGCTCAAAAGAGTGCGAATAGAACTATGCTTCACAACTGGGGAAAAGACATCATTAAAATCAATACCTGGAATCTGGCTGTAGCCTTTAGCAACCAACCTTGCCTTATACCTTGCTGGCTCAACCGGAGAAATACCCTCCTTCATTTTGAAAATCCATTTGCAACGAACAGGCTTTTTATTCTTGGGCAATTTTACTAAATCCCAAGTACCATTCTTTTCAAGCGACTCCATCTCATCTTGCATAGCGGTCATCCAATTGTTAGAATCAGCAGAAGTAATAGCCTCAAAATAATTAGAAGGTTCTGCACCTTCAATCTCTTCTGCAACGCTTAAAGCATAAGCAATATTGCATTCTTCAATTAATCTTTTTCTTGGCTTAGAAACCCTTTTGGGCTTATCAGCTGCAATAGAATGTTGTGGAGGCTGCACAACTGGAGAAGAATGCTCAACAACAGAAGAATCATCAACAATTGGTAAATTATCATCAATAGGTGCTTCTTGTACAGCAACACTATCATTTTCTGATGTATGATCAGAATCAATAAAATGCTCCACCTGCACACTTGTTTTCTGCTGAACAGGAGCACTAGTGGATAGGTTGTCAGGCAACATAACAGATTCATTAAAGATAACATTCCTGCTAATCACAACCTTCTGAGTTTGTGGATTCCACAATTTATAACCTTTAACACCAGGTTGATAACCAAGGAAGATGCACTTAATAGCTCTAGGCTCTAATTTACCATTATCAACATGAGCATAAGCAGTACAGCCAAAAACTCTCAATTGCGAATAATCAGCAGGAGAACCAGACCATACCTCAATTGGAGTTTTCTTATCAATAGGAATGCTGGGTGAACGATTAACAAGATAGCAAGCAGTGGAAGCAGCTTCAGCCCAAAAACGTCTATTCAAGCCAGAATTGGACAACATGCAACGAGCCTTAGAGATGATAGTCCTGTTCATACGCTCGGCTACACCATTCTGTTGAGGTGTATAAGGAACGGTGTAATGCCTAACAATGCCTTCATCTTTGCAATATGCTTTAAACTCGTGTGAACAGAATTCCATACCATTATCAGTACGAAGCTTTTAACCTTCTTTTCAGTTTGGTTTTCAACCATAGTCTTCCACTCTTTAAATGCTGAAAATGCTTCTGATTTATCTTTCAAGAAATAAGGCCATACCTTTCTAGAATAATCATCAATAATGGTCAACATATAACGAGCACCACCAAGAGAAGGCTTGCGAGATGGTCCCCATAAATCAGAATGCACATAATCAAGCATACCTTTACTTGAATGAGTAGAGGTATTAAATTTCACCCTTTTGTGTTTGCCAAACACACAATGCTCACAGAAATTCAACTTGCTGATGCTATGCCCATCGAGAAGACCTCTCTTACTTAACACTGCCAAGCCAAGCTCACTCATATGCCCAAGACGCATATGCCAAAGATTAGTAGCATCAGAAGTAGATAATGAATTAGAAATTACAGCGGCATCACCTGTAATTGTAGTACCACGAAGACGGTACAAATTGGCAGATTTTAAATCACCTTTCATCACAATAAGAGAACCTTTTGACACTTTCAAAACTCCATCTCCACCGGAGTACTTGTACCCTTTGCCATCAAGAGTACTCAAAGAGATTAAATTCTTGCTCATAGTTGGAATGTGTCTCACATTTGTCAAAGTTCTGATAATACCATCATGCATCTTAATCTGAACAGATCCAATGCCTATAATGTGATGTGATCTATCATCACCCATACGAACAGAACCACCTTGGACAGAATCATAAGTGATGAACCAATCTCTATTAATGCACATATGAAAGGAAGCAGCGGAATCAAGAATCCATTCATCACCACTATTTGCACATCCAGCAAAAGCAACAAGAACATCTCCACCATCTGAATTAACATTGGTGGCAGCAACAGAAGCATTACCTTCATCATCAGATTTACCTTTCGGTCTGTATGTGCCAGTTCTCTTTTCCTTGTTCTTCAATTTATAACACTCAGAAATAAAATGAGTGTCTTTCTTGCAATACTTGCAGAATTTGTCATCCTTGCCTCTAGACTTTGAACGGCCCCTGTAGCCATTCGAGCTCTTGCCTCTATAACCATTATTAGAATTCTTTTGTGTCCTGCCACGAACAGACAAAGCTTCTCCAGTGGAAGCGGAACCTTCAGAAGACACCATCAGTTTCATCTTCTCTTTGGCTTGCAATGCCTCATAAACATCATGGATGGTTAGAGAATCACGACTATATAGAATAGTATCTCTGAAGTTTGCAAAAGAACTAGGCAGTGAGCACAAAAGAATAAGACCCAAATCTTCATCATCATAAACTACCTCCATAGACTGTAGGTCAGCAACGATCTCCTTAAAGACCGAAAGATGGTTAAGAACAGAGCCACCTTCTTGCAACTTGTGCGTATACAATTTCATCTTCATATGCATCTTGCTTGTCAAATCTTTAGACATGCAAATTGACTCCAACTTGAGCCATAAAGCAGCTGCAGTTTTCTCTTGCAAAACCTCTTGCAAAATATTATTTGAAAGATGAAGATGAATATGAGACAAGGCCTTACGATCTTTTCTCCTCTCATCATCGGTCCAAGTCTTTGAATCCTTGTTCCCGAATTTTTCAAGCGCATCATCTAAATCAGCTTGCGCTAAAACAGCTCGCATCTTGACTTGCCATAGAGCGAACCTTGTATCTCGATCCAGCAGTGGAATATCATACTTCATAGAAGCCATTGAGAAAAATAACCAGAAGAAAATAAATCTGCAGTAATAACTCTAGGTATATTGGAGAACCCTAGAACAAAACCTGCAGCCGTGTACACTTCTGTGTACGATTAGCAATGAGCTAATAGATCTCCTGGTAGTTCTTCGTGTGCGCGGAGCAAAATTCCACTGGATTTGATCTTCACGCAGGAAACAACGGCAAACTTTCCTCGGGCTTGACGCACGGGAACAGCAATTTCTCTCTGCACAGGCTGACAGCAACGGGCGGTGAATTTGCTCCACTCCTGGACTCGCCACGCTGCAAACAGGAACAGCGGCAGCACCTGCAGGACGCAGGCTTTGTACCGCACGACGTCGACTTCGCCGATTAATTTGACCAGGGGACGGCGATTGAAGCCGTCGAATCTGCCTCGGTTACCAAGGCAGCACAGCGCGTTCGGTGGGTGACACGCAGAAGCAACGCCGATTCAACGATCGACAGAGCAACGAACGGGGGCTCGGAGAAGCGAACGGTGGCGGCGCGTGACCAAGGGACTGAAACCCTAATTTTTTTTTTCCAAATCTCGTGCCAAGCTCTGATACCACTTGTTAGCAAATAATGCGTAAACAAGATCGAACACGAGACACAGATTTAACGTGGAAAACCCTTGCGGGAAAAAAACCACGGGCGCCAACCGGCGATCTTCACTATAATGAGAGAGTTACAACGCAGGGAATACAATGAGTCGTCTCCTCATCCCTTGCGGCTTACAAGATGTAGATATGGGTGGACTAAACTGACTGCAGTCGAATACGGAAACAAATCCGCTAAACATACAACCCGAACCGTGGGCCCTCCAGGCGTCCCCACAAGACACACGTTATAATTCGGATCATATCCAACAACTCTGTCCCTCAATATCTGTCGCTCGGGAACCGTTCTCCCCTCACAATCCCGATTCCCGAGCGACAAACAAAAAGGGACGGAGGGGGTAGATCTACAGCATTGAACTACCATGATGTCGTGTACTTGGTTGTCTGCCATGACTGTCAGGCAGAGTCTAACTGCTTCCATCTTTAACTAGACATGTCCTTTTTCTTTTTACCGCTGTCAAGTTCAGTTAGTGAGTTGCTATTTGGACCTTTAGAAAGTTTATATTAGTACAACTATTTTTCTTCTTAACTTGTAAGTGAAAGATTTTTAAGTAGTGATAAACCCATTAGTGATAAACCCGTTGACGGATAATTAATTTGCTTCTAAAAATCAATGTCGCATGAGCGTCAAAATATTAAAAACAAATTCTAGACTGCCCACATACCGCCTCCAAAGTCCAAACAACTCATGGAGCACGTGTCACAAGTCACACTGTTCTACAGATTAGACCCACATAAATATCCCTCTCATGGTCCTCTGTTTTTTTTTATCTATTCCCCTAGCTATATATACCATTTTGTTACTAGTAATAAAAATTTTATTCCTTCTAATCCACATTTTCCAAAATTTAGGACGGCTATGTATGAAAGAACTTCACTAAATAGGTTGTCAAAGGTTTCAAAATCCTACATAGTATAAGTATCAATAAATATTTTAATATCTTACTACTAAGTCAAATGTGAACTTTCGAAGCTTTATCCTTAACCAACTTCATGATTTCATGGTGTAGTTTCTATCTAATATGTTATGTTGATCTCTTATCTAACATATACTCCCTCTATTTTTGATTAATATATAACTTCTATGAAAGACTAAATAGTTTGGAAAATGAACTAATCAGCCTGATCTCCAACTCCAAGTTTTTTTTCCATAAGAGTGCATAAATAATATGTCTTCTAAAACAGAGGAGCTTATTTTCATGCCATCTTAGCATACCAGTGGATTGTAACGTTGTAGGGTGACCTGTTGACGACATGAACAGTCACGGAGTCTCCTTCCGTAACCTCAATCGTCGGCCCTGGGAGCTGCCCATTCACCACGGTGACCAGCGTTTCCTTGCACAGGCGCGTCATCTTCGTCTGGTTCACCTACATATGTGTACGTGCACCAACAAATGAAGCATAAGCGCGAGGATTATGGCGCCCGAATTAGGTGAAAGTCTGTTATTCACCAATTTAGTTATAGCTACGATTGGCAGAGAGAGATCAACCAAAGGGCAATGAAAAAACACCGTGCATACTTACAATGAACGTGTGCTCAACGGATGCTGCGGATGCCAGTGGTGCGGCTGTGGACACAAGGAAGACGATGGCGACTGCTAGGGCCATGGCGGCTGCTGCTTCGGTGGGGAGTCTCTGGCTCCCCATGCTCACCATGGCTGCTTGCTTTGCTCTGTGCAGTGGAGCACTTCAGTGATGGCAACAGGTCCGATATAGTGTTGCAGCACTGGATGATAATTTGATGATACTTTATTGTCGTCACTAGTGAATGGGGGTGCACAGTGAGAATAGGTGACCGGACCGTGGACTCTGACCTATGATATTTAAATTTTAGTGACGTTTTTCGTACTCATACATATAAGTACATACAATACAGGCATGTAAGGTTCAGATGAATCTAAATAAGATCAGCCAAACCGACGACTTTTGGTATCCAACAATAATTAAGCATTGCACCACGTGTTTTTTAAGCGGCATGCTGTAATAACAAATTGATTGCCGGTTGGTACCGTGACACACAATTAATGCAGTAATAGGTTGCACCAGGTTGTAAAATTACAGCACGATTCTATCAAACCACCAGATCGAGATAGGCCTCCAGCGGCGACGGGCGATGGCTGGGAGGTACGTGAGAAGATCGATGCCAACACGTGACGCGGACGATCCAATCCAGATGCTGGTCAATACAAGCGTCAGAGTAACTTGATTTCCTAGCCGGCCGTTTTTCTACTAGTGGGCATCCAAATCTACATAAACGATCGTTGTTGACAAGTTTTATATACAGTCTAAGCATGCTTGAAAATTATCAGGAGATACGTGGAGGTACCAAGCAGTATCGGAAGGTATCTTTCGTATTTTGTTATGAATCCCACCTATTTTGGTACCGATTGGTACCTTTTTCTATGTGCCTCTTGGTATCTCTTACTCCCTCCGTCCCAAAAAACAAGTCGTTTTGGGATTCAAAATTTGTCCCATAAAACAAGTCGTTTTATTACCTGATTTGGCAAGTTTGCATGTGCATGTAGTCATGCAATCGTCAGTTAACGCCAAATCTGGCTAAAAGATAGAGCAATCAAGGTCATTTTACATTTTTGTTAATCTGTCCTAAAACATCTAGAATGACTTGTTTTTTGGGACAGAGGGAGTATGTCTCAGCCGTTGATTTCAGCCTGATGGACAATTCTTATTTGTTTCAAGTATAGTAAAATTCCTCTTAACAAAAATGTTATCCATAACGTGTCCATGGGAGCTCAAATAATAATGATCCACACCATTCTATCAACTTTTGCACCACGTTCATCTGCCTACAAACGCGCGACACAACCACACTGCGTATTCATGCCAATAGCAGGGCCGCCACAGCCCCGCGTCTCTGCCCATCGATCCGGCCGGCCGGCGACATGTCGTCGGCTCCGCTGCTCGGAGAGGTGCGCGCTGGAAAAGATGTCGGCGGCGATCAGCTGCTGCCGTGCTGGTCACCATGGGTAGCCCGCATGGTGGACACCGAGGAGGCGATGGCGCAGCTGCAGTTCGGGGTGCCCATGGTGCTGACCAACATGGCCTACTACGGCATCCCGCTGGCATCCGTCATGTTCTCCGGCAACCTCGGCGACATCCACCTCGCTGGCGCCACGCTGGGCAACTCCTGGGCCACCGTCACCGGCTACGCCTTCGTGGTACGTACAAAGCCTCAACAACCTTCCTTCTGTTCATTCACGGCTCCCATGTTGACTAATAGACTGTAAACTAACAGACTGGCATTCCCATGTTGAAAGTAATTAAGGTGATATAGCTATGGCGCAGTTTGATGGCTCTATATTCACCAATGTCCATTGGCCATATATTTCCTTTGCTATGTTGGGGTTTAACATTTCCTTATGTGGGGGAATCCAGCTCAACCTTCAGCTCTGGAGGATTAATTGGAATTGACCACGTCAACAAGTATGTTCATGTGATGGGAGGGAATAATGTATTGTTTTTAACCAACTGTTCATGTGTTTGTGAGGGTCTGAGTTTGTACTGTATCTCGAAAAAAAAGGAAGATAAGTTTATCAACCACCTAGATATTCACACAAAATCCAATCATCCAATTCATCAGCCTACTTCATCTTGGCTGTGATGCAGTCATGCAGAGCTGATTATTTGTCTGTCCAGTACTAAGTTGCATCGACGAATGCTCAGTTGTGTATTAGTATCCTAGGCAATGTTGGCAATAGCCCGCTATAGCTCCGCTATAGCTTTTTGAGACAGATGCCACGACGATATTGCAAATATTATCGCTAATGCCGCTAACTACGCTATATTCAATAGCCTAGCGCCGCTAACTTCGCTATGACTGAGTTATGAACTTATATACTTGTGATTTATGAACTGCGAATTATAACTTATGACTTATTGCGTATATTGTGACTCTTTTTATATGTTTACTTATATTTACACTCATGGCTGGACATATACTTATGAAATATAAAATCAAATTCTTGATACTATAAAGTTTAGCTTAAATTTTACTGCTTTTTTACATACCGCTAAACGCAATAGCTTCCGCTATAGCTGCGCTATAGCTTTTATAGCTTTTTTAGAAACACTCCGCTAAATTCTATAGCCCGCTATTGCCAACATTGATCCTAGGTAACCATAGATGTGAGGACAATGTGCTAGAGCTTTTGGGAAGTGATCCTTGAGCTCTAGTAGCTTATTGTCCGACAGATTTTTGTACAGGTCGCTGCCCTCCACTGGCGAAAGTGATTGTCAAGTCAGATATCCTGGCGAATTTGAGCGAATGTGGTTTTCTGTTTCCTCTGTGTTTCCACACGGGAGCGGGACTGGGGTTTAGCCGGATATCCTGTTGATCACTGACGTCATGCCTGATTCCACTCGCTCGAATGTAAACATATTTTATTTGGGTTTGGATCACTACTACACAACCAGCCATCACATACGGTTCGGAACCCCTATCACAGCCGGTTTTGAGAGGCGGCTGTGATAAAGTGGCTGTGATAGTCCCTCCATCACAGCCGGTTTTCAAAAACCGGCTGTGATGCCCTATCACAGTCGCTTTTGCCAAAACCGGCTGTGATAGCCCGTTTGAGAAAGTGGTTTGTGTAGTAGTGGATAGTTGTATTTCAGCTTGGTGAAAATAATGCTGAAAAAACAACAAAATTAAGCTGCAACCCTATCTGTCGCATGCAATTTATCAGATCATTTGCTATTTTTCAGATGGGCCTGAGCGGCACTCTGAGGCGTTGTGCGGCAAAGCATAGGGCGCCCGGCTGTACCGCATGCTGGGCCTGTACCTTCAGTCGTCGTTCATCATGTCGGCGACGGCATCCACCATTATCTCCATTCTCTGGTACTTCACAGAGCCAGTGCTTCTGTTCCTCCGGCAGGACCCTGACGTGTCCCATGCTGCTGCTGTATTTGTCCAAGCCCAAATACCTGGCCTCTTTGCGTTCTCCTTCCTTCATTGCCTGCTCCGGTACCTGCAGGCGCAGTCCGTGGTACTCCCCCTCGTCGTCTGCTCCGTTGCGCCGTTCGCCCTCCACGTGGCCCTGACGCACTTGCTGGTGAACGTGCTCGGCCTGGGGCTCGCTGGTGCTGCCGCCGCGGTCTCGGCCACTTTCTGGGTCTCCTGTTTGATGCTGCTCGGCTACGTTCTTATCTCCAAGGAGTTCACAGATACATGGAGTGGGTTCTCTGCCGATGCCATCAAGTACGTTCTGCCGACCGTGAAGCTCGCCATGCCGTCTGCGATCATGGTCTGGTTAGTGTACTTCTTGACACAGATACAATTTGTTTTCCTCTTTCCGTGCAGCTGTGTGCATGACCGGGTAGACATTCTGGCTGCAGCTTGGAGTTATGGGCGTTCGAGCTTCTGGTTCTCATCGCTTGCTTGCTCCCCAATCCCACCGTGACAACGCCGCTGATCGCCATCTGGTAAACACTGCTTGATCTCCATATATGCAAATTAAACTAACAATAGTGGTGTACCATCAGATGCGTCCCACAAGGTCTTGGTTCGTAGTGAAACAAATGGATGACTTGGCCTGAAAATTATGTGCAGCGTTAGCACTGAGGCGATCGCTTGCATGATCACGGTTGGGTTCAGTGCCACCGTGAGGTGTGTTTCTTCCTGACGAAATCCACTTCCTTCTTCTTTTTCAGCTCACCTATTTTTGTACCTTTGTTTTTTTACTTTACGCACTGATTGTCCACGAATTAATGTTTGGCGCAGCACACGGGTGTCGAACGAGATCGGTGCGGGCAACGTGGAGAAGGCGAAGAACGCAGTGTCGGTGACGATGAAGCTTCGGTGTTCCTCGCCGTCTCCTTTGTTCTGCTGCTGGCATTCGGCCACAATCTGTGGGCGAGCCTCTTCAGCAGGAGCACCACTATCGTGTCTGAGTTTGCGGCCATCGCACCACTCATGATGATCTCCATCGTGCTCGATTCCGCGCAGGGCGTCCTGTCAGGCGTGTCAAGGGGCTGTGGGTGGCAGCACATGGGGGCCATGACAAACCTAGTAGCGTTCTACTTGGTCGGCATGCCGCCGCTGGCTATCGTCTTCGCCTTCAAGCTCAAGTTCTACACCAAGGTAGTTGTATTGCCAACGATGTCCGGCAGCTTGATCAATCTGGTAATTGCTGGTGATTTTTTGTTGTGCAGGGTTTGTGGGCTGGATTGATATGCGGGTTGACATGCCAGGCCTGCTCGTTACTAGTGATCACCGTCCGCACAAAATGGTCGGAGCTCGCGGAGGCCATGCAGGAGGAGAAAACAACCTATGTCGCTTAGCACATGCTATCTAGTACTTCAACCTAGCAAAAAAAAAATGAATATAAAAAATTGGTATGCCGTGATGAGGCTGTAAAAAGATTTTATGGAGTTTTGATTTCCATGAGAACCGTATCTCTAGAAAGCTTTCTAAAAGTAATAGGATCTGTTGAATGTCATCGATAACCAAGTATATGTGCTAGAAATTCAATAATGGAGGAGATAAATCGCATGGGATGGAACACTTGACATGGGATATAAACTGATGAATGTAAAATTTGCGGACTGATTCCTAACTATGGGGGTTGAAGCCCGGATATTATTCCATTATCTAAAAAACCTTAAGAATGTAATCTGTATGCCAACACATGTATCAAACTGCATATATTACACCCTTGCACGGTACTTGTTATCCATGGCTTTATAAACTGTTACAAATACTGTCTCACGTTGTAATCTGAATTTCGGTTTGTTTCAAAATAAAATTCATTTCTTTTCAGATGTGCCCCAATATGGAGGAGGAGGGGGGGGGGGGGGGGGGGGGGGGGGGATTAGGTAAGATCTACAAAATTCTACTTGAATTTATACTACTTCAATTGTATTGACTATTGACCAATATTTTAGATGAGAATGTTCGAAAAGAAAATATGTATCGCATTGCTACCAATGCAAGAAACAGTGTCCTGGTGGATGAAAAATAATGCTAAGCGCAAGGTTTGAGGCCAACTTTCACAATGTGTAAGAAATATTTTGAAATTATTAATGGAAAAAAATGTATGTGCCTAAGGGTGGCTCATGCGTCACAATGTTTTTGTTTTAAAAGAAAAACACATATTTAATTTGGTCCAACTATATAAATGCCAACGACAAGCTTTTATTTACGAGTCATCACGGATATTTTGCAGCCAGTATCAGTTCCATTTAAATACGATTTATGTGATTTGTGATGATGCAGTATAATGAGATAATGGTATTTGATGTGGTTAACAGATATTGCCTTTTAACAGCATAATAGCCAGCTGTTTACACCACATCCTACTCCAGTTGCATACTTTCTTGAAGATCTCGGGCCATTCTATCTATCACGAGTGTACAATTCCAGCTTACGAGTAGTGAACGCACTTGTATGTTGACATTTTAGGGCAGTCCCAACCCTCCATGTCAGCTAGTTTCCATAACATTAAATAGTCTGCCACATAAGTAAAATAGCTGACATGTCATAGGAGTTAATGAGGAGAGAGGAGAAAATAACAAGAAATCGTTTCTCAAGTCAGAAACGACGTCGTCCCGAACTCCAATGAACCAAGAAACGGGCAAAAACGCGATGGGGGGCAAGGAGTGGTTTCTTCCCTGCGCGTTTTGTGGAGGACATTCAGGACCATCCCCTACTCGCCCGTCATTGCCCCGTCCGATGGCTCGCCACTAGTGCAGCGCCGCTGGGCGGCTGTCTCGCCGCCGCGCGGAGCTTCGCACGCGCCGCCATGGCTCCATCCGTGGCTCGTCCTAGCGGCCAGCAAGCAATCCCACCACCAGTGTAGCGTCCCGGCCGGTCGTTTCGCGAAGCCCCGCCGGCCCCTCGAATTCGTGCTCGCGCGTACCTCGCGGCCGCCGCCCCGTGGGAGGAGATCTCAGCACCACGCCTGCGCAAGCCGGCCGCGAGCCACCCACAATTTGGAGTCGTTATTTAACTTAGCTGCTTGCTTCGATTTGGAGACGGCGAACGTGCTGCTTGCATCTCGATTGGAACAGAGGAGCGCTTGGCCTCCATGTCCATAGATTACTCGGTCATTGGATTGGATTTGGAGGTCCTGCTTCGAAGGCTAGAGCGCAGCTGCTGCAAGGGGAGGAATCTATGCTTGGATTTGACAGAGATCAAAGTATGAGCGGTGGATTTGACAGGAGATCAAAGTATTGGCTATGGAGTAGAAGCAGCATAGCGGGGGTGTTGTCCAGGCTGCGGTGTGCTAAATCTTTGGTGAACTCATCCACGAGGGCGTGTTGCAGCTGAAACCCATGGTATAGCGGTTGAGGAGAAACCGAGAGGAAGGGGTGGGAAAGGAAGGCAAGCTCGCCGCGGCCACCGGCCGGCCATCGTACTGCATAGAGGAACAAGAGGACGACACAGCGAGACAGGGGAGGGTCTGATAGAATTTATCGCGGGCCTATGACAAGAAATTGTGGGTTGGAGCCTATAGTTTCTATATGGAGTTTCTAGCTGACATGGCGCTATAGAAACTAGTCATAGACTTCATGGGTTGGGACTGCCCTTATATATACTAGTAGAAAGGCACGTGCCGCAGGCACGTGTTTAAAAAATATCATTAATTCACTACGGGAAAACGCATGTTTGCCGTGTGCCCGCGGCTTTGCCGTGTGCCATGTGGACAGGCACACGGCAAACACGCGGCACACGGCGGCCCGCCGCAGCCACACGGCAAACAGCACGGCACACGGCAAAGCGTCCTGTTTGTCGTGTGCCTGTCCACGTGGCATACGGCAAACACAGGGCACACGGCAAAGACGCATGTTTGTCGTGTGCCTAACGGCAGGCACATGGCAAATAGGCCGCCCGAAACCGCCGTGTGCCGGGCCGTTAGTTTTGCCGTGTGCCCTAGGCCGGCACACGGCAAACAGGGTGCAAAAAATTTAAATTTTGCCTCCAAAATTTTTTTGGTAACTTCTTATCGATTTATCGATGTATTATTCCATGGTAGTTTTGTACTTGTTTTTCGGTCTGTTTGCTATATTTAATCATTTTATTTCATTGTTTTTAATTTTGCTGATAAGGTAAATTTGAACTGTAAGTGTTTTGAATAATGTAATGTAATGTTTGAAAAAATGTTATTTAGATTCTTTAGACTAATATGACGCCATATGCATTAGATGAAATCAAATTTTGAATATATTGCTCGCTTACCGTGTGCCCGAATTTGGGCTGGGTTCGTTTAAAAAATCTATAAAATGCAAAAAAGTCAAAAAGTTATAAATTTTGGCGTGATGTCATGTTTTCATACGTAGAGGCTATGGTAAAAAATTGAAAAGGTTTCGAGCAAGTTGACGCATTGCCCCTTTACAAACCGAAGCTTCTCGGGAGAAGATCCTAAGAGTTGTGAAAGAGATGTGGTGATTTAAAGCAACGTGATAATTGAAATTAAGTTTTACAACAAAATTTATTCTGTATAGTCTACATACACCTTAGACAAGTTCATGCCCAAATTTGGTTATTTTTTGAATCCGTATGATATTTTTTAATTTTTTGTTTAGGCAGAAAAACGTTTGACGTGTGCTTTGCCCATAGGCACACGGCATAGGCTGTTTGCCGTGTGCCCCTGGGCCGGCACACGCAAAGGTTGTTTGCCGTGTGCCCAGATCCACGGCACACGACAAACAGTTTTAAATTTTAAAAATTAAAAAAAATGTTTGTCGTGTGCCCTGGATCTGGGCCGTGTGCCCAGATCCAGGGCACAAGGCAAACCCCCCAACACTTAGCCGTTTCGGCCCACCCACACGTGCACACACGCACACAGCTCCATTCCACCGCGCTGTCGCAACTCCGTCGTGCCGCCGCGCTGCTGCCGCTCCCCATGCTCCCCCACGCTCCCCCATGCGCCGCCGCTCCCCCACGCACCTCTCCGGCCGGCCGCGCCTCCCCACGCGCCGCCGTCGGCCGCTCCCGGCCGCGCCTCCCCCACCCCCGGCCGCCGGCGCCGGCCGCGCCGCTGCCGCGCCTCCCCCTCCCCCGGCCACCGCCGCCGACCTCGCCGCCGTGCCTCCCCCATAGCCGGCCACCGCCACGTCGGCGCCCCTCCGTTCCACCCCGGCTACCCCGTGCACCCTCTCGGTATGCATGCTTCGCCTTCTTGTTGTTTTATGTTTGTAAATTTTGAAATATTTGAGTTTATTAGAAATTGTAGAAGTGGATTCAAGATAGTAGTTTGTTAGAATTGTTAGAAGTTTATGTGATGCTCGGCCGTCGTGCCGTTGTGATGCTCGGCCGTGGTGTCGTTGTGTATGTGATGCTCCGTTTGTTAAAATTGTTAGAAGTGTATGTGATTTTTGCAGGTTTTGCTAACCTCAGTGTAGGGGAGGTGCTGCCGAATTTTTTTATTGACATTTCTTTGGTTTTTTGATGTGCAGAAGCCACCATCCATGGGAGCCCATCTCCGGCTCGCCGCCGTTGAGCCTCTAGGTGAGACTTGTGGCTTCGGTGGTTAAAGCCTTGTGTCCGGCCATCGAGCCGTGGGCTTAAACATCTGTGTAGCCCGACCTTCGTGTCATGGTTTTTGTTGCAGGTTTGGAAAACCTCACCGTATAAGGGAGGTGCTGGCAAAATTTTGAATTTGCTATAAGCATTTATTGAATTTTGCAGGAATCCGCTTCCACCTGTTCGACGAGGAGCCGGAGCTATAGTCGGAGCCGGAGCCGGAGCTATAGCCGGAGCCGGAGCGGGAGCGGGACCGGACGCGAGTCTACACCACGCCGGCCACGCCTACACCGCCGACCCACCGTAAGCGCCGCAATCACGCCCGTGTTACATGCATGTTCGTAGATCACGTAACCCAGTTAGGCGTCTCCCGTTCGAAAGAGATACGGTTGAAAATATGCAGAACTTTGCATATCTATGACCGTATCTGTTTCGAATTGTCCACGTTATTTGGACAGCCCGAGGATGCGTAGCTAGAGTAGGTTTCCATAGTCTACTCCGATCTGGGACAGGATTTTGGCAGCACCTCCCCGGTGTTCTTCGGATACACAACCTCCCTCTGGGACGTGTATTTGGAGAACAGCGGGGAGGTGCTGCCGAAATTCTGTCCCAGATCGGAGTAGACTATGGAAACTTACCCTAGCTACGCATCCTCGGATGGGATTAGGACCTATCTTCACCTACTAGAGAGTATAGAAATCGTGTAGGACCTACACTATGTACATGTAAAAGAATTTCATTTTTATTTGCCGGTGTCATAGAGGATGAATGATCGTACCTGGATGCTCACGGGTTGGAAACCTGGGGGTGATGTGACTGTGGATTGGGTTCGGAGGACCGAGGTTTTTATAGATGAAGCATTTGCAAAGGTTAAAGGAAGAAACAAGACCACTTGGTGTCCTTGCGATAAATGTGGGAACACGCGTCGAAAAACAAAGGAAGAAATGACAAGACATGTTTTCAAACACGGATTTACGAGAGACCAAACCCGGTGGACCGACTATGTTGAAGGCAACAATCGTAGAAGAGACGAGGCCGTGAGACAACGCATTGAGGAACTTGATTCTGATGCTGGGGTGGCGGACATGTTAGATGACTTTGAGGAAGCACAGTTTGATGGAGAAAGGGAGGAAGATCCAGAGCCAAGCGCGAAGGCGTATTACGACATGTTGGCTGCAGCTGGTCAACCCCTTCACGAGCATAACAAGGTTTCCCAATTGGATGCTATTGGGCGCCTAATGGCCGTGAAGTCCCAGTTTGCACTGAGTCGAGACGCCTTCGATGTTATATTGACGGTATTTGGCAGCCTACTTCCGGAAGGTCACATTCTGCCAAAAAACATGTATGAGTCACAAAAGGTCCTTCGTGCACTTAAGATGTCTTACGAGAAGATTGATGCCTGTCCTAAGAACTGCATCCTATTTAGAAAAGAACACGAGGAAGCAAAGTAATGTCCAAAGTGTAAATCCTCAAGGTTCTTGGAGGTAGACGCTGGTGATGGTCAGAAGAGGCAGCTCGCGATCCCCACGAAAGTCCTACGGTACCTTCCATTCATACCAAGGGTCCAACGACTGTTCATGAGCGAGGAATCCGCAAAACAGATGACATGGCACAATAATGGAACTCGATACAAACCAGACAAGGTTGTCCATCCATCCGATGCTGAATCATGGACCCATTTTGATGGGATCCACCATGTTAAAGCTGCTGAAGCTCGTAATGTACGTGTTGCGTTGGCGACAGATGGCTTCAATCCTTACGGAATGTCGGCAGCCCCATACACTTGTTGGCCTGTGTTTGTCATCCCTCTCAATCTCCCCCCGGCGTTATCTTTGAACGACAGAACATTTTCCTGTCGTTGATAATTCCTGAACACCTGGGGAATAATATGAGTGTGTTTATGGAGCCTCTGATTGATGATTTGCTCCGTGCTTGGGAGGAAGGGGTTTGGACATACGACCGAGCTACAAAGACAAACTTCAAATGTATGTGTGGTACCACTACTCTCTGCATGACATGCCGGCGTATGGGATATTCTATGGCTGGTGTGTGCACGGGAAGTTCCCTTGCCCAATATGCAAGGCGCGTCTGAGGTTCATTTGGTTGAAGAAGGGCGGCAAATATTGTTCGTTCGACAAACATCGACAATTCCTCCTTCTTGGCCATCCATTCAGATGAGATAAGAAGAACTTTATGAAAGGCGTCAAAGTTAAAGACCCTATACCGCACATGATGACACCTGATGAGATTCGTGCCGAGTTAGAAGCCCTCGTGATGAATGAAGATGGTGGGTTTGTGGGATATGGCGAGCAACATGCCTGGGCGGATAGGTGTGGCTTGTGGAGGCTCCCCTATATGCAAGACCTCCTTCTACCACATAACATTGATATGATGTACACTGAAAAGAATGTCGCTGAGGCGACCTTGGGTTCAATCATGGCCTGGCCTAATAAATCAAAGGACAACGTTAAGGCTAGACTTGATCAAGCAGAGTTATGCAACAGACCAGGGTTGAACATTCCGCTCCCCAAGAGGGAAAGAGGTGGAAGAAGCCAAAGGCCGATTTCTGCCTAACGCCGGACCAAAGGAGGGAAGTACTACGCTGGATCCAGGACTTAATGTTCCCTGATGGGTACGCAGTGAATCTGAGGCGGGGGGTGCACTTGACTACTATGCGAATCAACGGGCTGAAGAGTCATGACTATCACATATGGATCAAGCGGCTTCTTCCGGTGATGGTTCGAGGCTACGTCCCTGATCATGTCTGGCAAGTGCTTGCAGAGTTGAGCTTTTGCTTTCGCCAGCTTTGTGCTAAGGAATTATCTGTGACAATGATCAAGGAAATGGAAAAAATGGCGCCCGTGTTGCTCTGTAAGTTGGAGAAGATTTTTCCACCTGGCTTCTTCAATCCGATGGAGCATATGATTTTGCATTTCCCGTACGAAGCACGAATGGGGGGCATGTGCAAGCACGTTGGTGCTATTCTATTGAGAGATGACAAAAAGTGCTTCGAACTAAATGTAAAAACAAATGCAAAATTGAAGCTTCACTAGAAGAGAATGAGGCATCCGCGGACCACATAAACAGGGGTCATTTTTAGACCCGATGCTAATGTGACCTTTAGCACAGGGTCTATAAAAATCCGGTGTTAATGTGACCTTCAGCACCGGGTCTAAAGTATAATAGCCTGAAAAGGGGTATGGAAAGACTTTAGCACCGGGCAGAGCCACCACCCGGTGCTAAACCAACCAATTAGCACCGGGCAGACCCACCACCCGGTGCAGATGGGCACGCGCGTAGCCACCCACGCTAGCTTCCCTTTTTCTCTCCTCCTTCCCTCTCCTACCTTATCTTCTCCTCCCTTATCCTTTTCTCTTCTTTCTCCTCACTTCTCTCTTCCTTCATCTCCAGCAAATCCAGCGCGGGCTCTCTAGCGCGGCGCGCCTGGCGCGGGCTGGCGCGCGCGGGCACGCGCGGCCGCGGCGCGGGTGGGAGCGGTGCAGAGGCCAGAGGGCGTGCGCGCGGGGGCAGGCACGGGGCGGGCTATCCGGCGCGGCGGGCACGCACGCCCGCGTCGCGAGCGGCGGCGGCAGGCCGGCGGGCGCACGCGCGGGGAGGCGACGGGCGCGCGGGCGGGCTCCGCGTGGGGCTGAGGTTGCAGGCGGCTGCCGGCGGGGGCGCGCGCGCTCATGGGGGCGAGGCTTCGGCGGCGGCCGGCAGGCGCGGATGACCAGGCCGCTGCGGCGGCCGGCGGGGCGCACGGATGCCCAGTATTTCTCAAGATTTTTCTTGATTTCCAATTATTCCTGTAAACTTTCTTGCCGAGACATTTTGTTGTATATGATTTCCTGTGATTTCTCAAGATTTAGTTGCATGCGATTAAACATTTTGCCGAGAGATTTAGTTGTATGCCGAGACATGCATCTTATCTTTTCTGTTGTGACAAAGAATAAGTTCCCGAAGAACAAGTTCTTCAAGAACAACAACAGAGGAAGAAGACGTGCTGGATAGGGAGAGGAAAGAGAAAGAACAGGAGTAGGAGGAACGCCCTTTTTTTTACGCGCAGCTTTCTTTTTAGCACCGGGTAATGTTACCACCCGGCGCTAAAGGCAGCTTTTAGCACCGGGTATTTGACCCGGTGCTAAATGACCCCCTTTTAGCACCGAAAAATTAGCACCGGTTGGGAAACCTTAAAAGGGGTTCTCAACCGGTGCAGATGCGTCTTCTCTAGTAGTGCTTCTATTGCTGAGGCATACATTCTGGAGGAGGTCTTCAACTTCACATCAAAATACTATGCTGACAACCTTCCTAGCGTGCATAATCCACCCCCTCGTTACAATGTTGGCGAGCATGAATCAAATCTCAATCTTTTCCGAGGGCAACTCGAAAGTGCAAGTAGTTCGGGCATCAAGACCTTGAACCATGAAGAGTGGAGCAAAATCATGCTATATGTGTTGACCAACCTTGAAGAAGTCATGTCGTACATACAGTAAGTTTTCAACGAGCGTTTAGTATTTCAATACTTTGTATTCTGCATCCAACCCCATTGTTTCTCTTTGGTATACAGGGAATTTCGTGAGGAATTCTAGCACGGACCTCGGGCCCCTACCCTACAGGAAATGGATACCCTTCTTAAGAAGGGTGCGGGACATGAAAAACCTAATTTCATTTCTTAGTTTTCACAAAGGTAATGTCCAATTTAGCTCATTCGTAGTTCGTAGCATGACATTACAAGTTGCTCCCCTATAACTTGACGAAATTGTATCCTGCTTTGAACTTGTAGACTCAAAAAGATACTTCTATGAGTGCTGAGTTGCAACCGGTTTCCAAAGGCTTTGCCTATAAGGTCAAGTCATTTGGCGCTTATGATGTGAATGGGTATCGTTTTCACACAACAAGCCACAAGCAGAGTGTTTACTCCAGGAGATGATGAACTCGAGTACTATGGAATAGTCGAACAAATATACGAACTGGACTTTCATGGCTCGAAACCCCTGAAACATGTCATATTCAAATGCCATTGGTACGATCCTCAAGCTGTGAGACGGCACCCGAAACTTGGGCTAGTCGAAATTCAATGGTCCTCCGTGTACAAAGGAGATGATGTTTATATATTGTGGCCCAACAGGCCACACAAGTCTATTTTCTCTCATACCCATGCTAAACTGACCAACGTCTCCTGGGTTTGGGATGTTGGGTACAAAGTATCGCCACGCGGCAAACTACCTGTCCCAAACAATGAAGATTACAACATAGACTCAAACACATATGCCGGAGCGTTTTATCAAGAAGATGGGCTAGAAGGGACTTTGAGATAGACTTCAACGAAGCGACCGGAATGGAAGTAGATAATGAAAGAGTTGAGCAGGAGGATGCCAGAGATGTGATTTATAATGTGAAAGACTTATAAATACTTCAGAAACTATGATTAGGCAACGACAATGATTCTGACAACGAACCTACTTCGGAGCACGTTGTTGAAGATATGGACACGCGTGATAGCGATGATGAGACATGTGATCCAGCTAATGTGGATCATGATGACTATTTCTAATTCGTGTAAGATATGCGTAGTAATTTATTTTAAATCTATATTTTCAAATTTTATTTTTTCATAAGCGTGAATTTATTTCTACTACTTGTACTTACTTACTCTTTGTCACTGCAGGTGATTGATCAAATATGGTGGGGGCGGCAGAAGTGTGATGAGGTCGCTCACCTCTATCCTTGGGAAGGGCAGCAGTTCAGCAGGGTCCTCCAAGGGGACCAATAGGGGAAAAGGGAAGGGTTCAGGGAGTTCGTCGGCAGCTGAAGGTACTTACACTTGGTCTTTTTAATTACAGTGGTCTTTCTAATATCTGTACTTACACACAACTCCTTTTAATTACAGTGGAGAGACCGCGGAGGAGTATTCGCAGGAGGGCGCCCTCGCCTGTACCCTCTGTGCACAGCTCTAGTGCGGAGCACGACTGAGAGGACGATGCCGACCAGGGGCAACAGGACGAGGAGGTGGAGCAGGAGGAGGGGGAGGAGGAGGCAGAGCAGGAGGGGGAGGAGGAGGCGGAGTAGGAGGGGGAGGGAGAGGAGGAGGAGGAGGAGCAGGAGGGGGCGGAGGGAGGCGACTCACCTAAAGTTTGGTTGCGAGGCCCCTCTTCCCTCCCGAGATGACCCATACCTATAGCTCAACGGCCGGTTATTGCACCCGACCCTCCCAGGTAATTAACTTGACATGTTCTTACTAATGTTTTGTTCTCATGTTTTTATGGATAATTAAAACTAATAAATTTGCTTTTTTTTACCTTTGGCGGGGGCTTTGAGATTGTGGAGCCAGGTGTTCACTCTCTCCTTCCCAACGGCATTCTGGGCCAGCTTTGCAGGATGCGCTACCCTGGCATCATAGAGAAAGGGGGCCGAGAGCAGCCGGCGTGGTCGTGGGAGGACTACGCGGCCACCTAGGACTTGGAATTCGATGAGAATGGGCAGGTGTATGGGAGCAAGGCGCGACGGGTGGTGACCGAGCTGTTTGTAAGTATTCTTCGTATTACATTTATCAATACATCGCATTAATCAATCATTTTTGAAATTACTAATACATCATGTGATTTGTGCAGGAATTCTACAGACCGCTGGATGGAACGATGAAACAGGCGATCCAGGTGGCTGACACGGCCTGCCGCAAGCTGGTGGCCGATATGTGGTACGAGACGAAGCTGTGTGCCATCATACAGTGGTGGGCTAACTTTGCGCCTAGACGCGAGAAGCGGAGCGTGCCGAAAGTGGAGGCGAGAAGAATGATGCTGACAAATGAGCAATTTCTACAGGTAAATGTTCAACATTTAATTCTTTTGATTAATTACACACAATTTTATTTTTATATGTCGTACTTGATGGCGTGTAGGTGCCTCCATGGTGGCTAGCTAACAATGATCGGTGCTGGGGTATGGTGGTGGACAAGTGGTTGACGGAGCGTTTTACGGAGAAGAGTGAGGGTGGTCGGGTGCGGCGAGGGATGATGCCAAGATCATCACACCACCAAGGCAACCGCAACCTCAAGGGGTACAGGAAAAAATGGGTAAGTGTATTCATTTATTAATTCCAACGCTAAATTCTGCATAATTTCTAATAAATTTGCTTTTTTCCGCAGTCGGAGGCACATGGCCAAGACATCAGCATCCTCGAGGCCTATGCTTGCTCAAAAAGGGGGAAGGCGACCTCCGATGTCACGTACAACCCGGATGACCCCCCTTGGCATACAGCAACTCCTTTGTCCACAGCCGCCTGAGTGACTACGTCGAGATGGCAAAGGCGGTGAGGGGGGCGGATTTCGATCCACACAGGGAGCCCCTTGATGGAGAGGTCGTCATGAGGATGGGAGGAGGCAAGAAGCATGGGCGGTACGTTATTGCTGACAGCGCGATCGACACGGCTAGTACTCCCACTTTCTCGCAGCTTCATGCTCGGCAAACCGACTCCACACCCCCTATACGCCAGCGGAAAAGCGCTGTACAGATACAGATGGAGCAATTCAAGGTTATTTCAGTTGCATTCATCGTTCATTGAGTTTTACACACGTTAGCTTTGTATTGTAACCCATGCATCATATTTTGTAGGCCCAGATGGAGGCATCGTTCCAGACGCAGGTACAGGCGACGGTCCAGGAGCAGTTGCGGGCCTAGGACAGAAAGGATTGAGCAGGAGAATGCAAGGAGATGGGAGGCCTATGCTAAGTACATGCAGTCCTTGGGCTTTCCGCAGCCACCGCTGTCACCGTTTGGTCCACCACCTGGAGCTCGTGGCGGTACTCCGACTCCTGTGAGTGACTTCATAGTCGTGTACTTTCATTTGTTATAGTGACTTAGCACTTTCCATTCTTAGGATACGAAGTAGAAAGACTTAGTATACAAACTACAATGACTTAGTAAAATCACTTAGCTTAACACATTCAATATCTTCAACTTTGGACAGAATCAATCGGCAACATCCAATGAAGGGCCAATCAATCCAGATCTGTCGCCTCCGTGGAGTCAGTGGCCGTATCCGTAGGGGATGCAGGCTCGCTCATGGCACGGGCCGCCGCCTCAGCCGTGGCAGGGGCCGCCGCCTCAATGGGCGCCGCCTCAGTCGTTGCCGTGTCAGCTTCCGCCGTCGTCGTGCAGGTGTCGCCCTGGGCTTGGGCTACGCAGCCTCCACCTCCGCCTCGCCTCAGCCGCCGACGGACGAGTGAGTGGTATGTATCATGTGGTTTCTATGCATCGACTTTGTTTATGAACTTGGTTCTGGACTATGGACTCATATGGACTTTGTATGAACTTGTTTATGGACTTTGGACTTTTATGGACTGTATATGAACTTGTTTATGGACTTTGTATGAATTTCTGTGACCGTGTATGGCTTATGGTGTTTGTGAGCTGGTGAAGCAATATATATGAATGTCTCTGATGCATATAAACTGCTTGCGATGTGTAGTTGTGATGCATATGAACTGTCTGTGATTGATTTGCTATTTGGGGGACATTTAAAAGCAAAAACAGCAAAAATTTGGGCGGGAAAAGCAGTTTGCCGTGTGCAAAGGCCTGGCACACGGCAAACATCCAAGCTTTGCTGTGTGCCAAGACTTTGCACACGGCAAACATCCAAGCTTTGCCGTGTGCAAAGCCCACGTGGCACACGACAAAGTGAGGCTGTTTGCCGTGTGCCGCCTGGCACACGGCAAAGTGAGGCTGTTTGTCGTGTGCCGCCCACGTGGCACACGACAAACAGCCTTTCCCGAGGTCCGCCGTAAGTTACCTTTATTTTGCTGTGCGGGAGCCGTGGCACATGGCAAAGCCACGTGGCACACGGCAAAGATCTTTGCCGTGTGCCCGTGTTACGGTACACGGGCACACAGCAAAGACTTGTTTGCCGTCGTACGGTTTGCCGTGTGCCATTTTGCACACGGCAAAGCCAAAAGCACACGGCAAAGCCTTTGCCGTGTGATTTCAGACTTTGCCGTGTGCAAAATGCATACGGCAAACAGCCGCCCTCCCGTAGTGATCGTCGTAGATGTATTTTCGTGTAGCAAATGGCCTTGCCATGGATGCGATTCTTGACAGCGTTAATGGTAATTAATCACACCATTAATTGCGTGCCAACCTACCAACCTGCAACTCTATGTTTTTATTTCACCAACTTTTCTTCTTCGTCCTTTTATTCTTTTTGCATACTTGATTGCCTCTTACATGGTTATTATTCTATTTTGGTATCTGATCTGATCGGACTTTGTTTAAACAAAAAGCTCCATTAGACTTTTTGGTACCACTTGATGTTTATTAAGGACATAGATGCTTAATTAATTGTTTAAACAAGAGCTGCAGGCATGAGCATCGCTGTGGACTTCACTTAATCAAAAAATGTGATCGGTTCTTGAGAAGTGTGAACTGAATAGTAGTGGTCAACTCGAGGCAACCACTTGGTAGTAATGACATGTGAGATCGGTATATATTGTATAGTACATGCAGATCACTTAGCTTTAGAGGACCGGAGAACTATGGGAATCCAACACTATGCCCTTCCTATCTTGAATCTAGCGTCTTTTCCGTGTAATCTTGCTGCTAGATACAGCATATTATATTGATGCCTTATATCTCCTGCGTCGTGCAAGCCTTACGGGCCTAGCTAGTTTGCGGTCGCCCGCAGGGGGCGCCGTGCGCTCGCGCGTGCTGACAAAACCTGGCGGGCCCCCCTGCATGGGCACCGCGCAGCGCGCGCAGCCCCCCGCACGGAGCGCGGACCCCGAAACCATAGGTGGGACCACCCTTGGAAAAAAACATTTTCGGAGAAAAATTTGGCGAAAAAACATTTTCAGAGAAAAGTTTTGAAAAAACATTTTCAGAGAAAAGTTTTGAGAAAAACATTTTCAGAGAAAAAAGTTTTGAAAAAACATTTTCAGAGAAAAAGTTTTGCAAAAAAATTCAAAAAAAGTTTGGAAAAAGATTTTCAGAAAAAAAGAAATTGCAAAAAATATTTTTCAGAAAAAAGTTTTGCAAAAACATATTTAAAAAAATTTGCAGAGAAGTTTTTCAAAAAAAATTGAAAATGGAAAAAAATCACCTTCTTGGCCGCCACCCGCCGGGGTCGCCGCGCCCGCCGAGGCTCCCCGGATCCGGCCGGGGTCACCGCGCCCGCCGCCGCCGGATCCGGACGGGGCCGCCGCCCTGCAGAGCAAGGCCGGATCCCGACTGGGAGGCGCGGGAGGGCGCGCGCCAACGGCCGCCGCCGCGGACGACAGGGGCACCGCTCGGCTCGGCCTTGGCCCGGCCAGTGACGTCGCCCCCCGCGTCGCCGCTCCCTCACCGGGAGGCCTCACCGGACTGGTCTGGGACTCTGGGCAGAGGATAAGGCACGCGAGGGGCGGGGGCATGGCAGCCTGCCGCGCGGCGAGGGTCACGGAGGAGCGGGCGCGGGCGACGGCGAGGAGCTGCGGGGTTCTCGACCGGCGACGGCGAGGTTCACGGGGGGAGCGCGCGTGCGGGTGAGAAGGATGGGGATGGAAATGAGTGGAGACGAGGGGTGGGGGAGACGAGCGTAAGCAGAGAAGGTTATGGCCGGATGTAAGATTGGGATTTCGAAGCCTTACTTACCATCACACCCAGACGTTGCTCCTCCACGCATGAGAGAGTTCTATCTCTTTTGACATTTATTGCCTAAAGCTTAGATCTGTTATTTGGGCATCTAACTTATTTCAAATCAGAAATTTTTTAATTACAAAGTAGTAGATCTCGCTGAAATGAAAACATTTCGTATAAAGTTTCTCTCTATCCAAGATTGTATGAAAAACTTATGAAATTCAGAATACAACCTGAAATTCAAATTATAAGAGCAAGACTAGGGAGGGACTAGATGCTAACATTACAGTTTCGGGCATCAAAATAGCTTTAAAGGAAAAAGTCTACATCACCCCCAACCTATGAAACGGTCTATATCACCCCGAAAAAATGTAGACTATAAAGCTACAACAAAAAAATGTACTAAACCATACCATATTATATGTTCACTGTGTAGATCTACTCATTTGGAGTCCAACACAATTCGATTTTCCATTTTATGATTTCTCTATGATTTACTATGATTTTTCAAAATTGCTTTAGGGGGTAATTTGACTGGTTTTTGAAAGTTCAGGGGGTGATATAGACCATTTCATAGGTTGGGGGGTTATGTAGTCCACCCCCATAGGTTGGGGTGATATAGACTTTTTCCTAGCTTTAAATAAAAAAAAAGAATTTCAACAAGTTGTATATCTCGTCAAAACGTAAACTTTCGTATACAGATCCTCTCCATCTGAGACGGTATGCAAAAGTTACGAAATTCAGTATCCAACTTGAAATTTAAATTACAAGAGCGGGAACTAGGGACTTATGCTAACATTGTAGTTTTGGGTATCTAAATAACTTAAAATCGAAAAACTTTAAACTACAAATTTGTAGATCTCGCTGAAACATATATATTTATGTAAAGATTCTCCTCATCCGAGACTGTATGCAAAAGTTACAAAATACATAATAACCTTAAATTCAAATTACAAGAGCGGAACTGGGGACTGTACGTTAACATTACAATTTTGGACATCTAGATGACTTCAAAACTAAAAAAAATTAACTACAAAGTTTTAGATCTCGTCAAAATGTACAATTTTCATATAAAATTTGTTTCCATCTGAGTTCATGTATAAAGGTAGAGGATTGGACTCCACGCACACACCTTCCATGCCATAAGCAATCATGCAATACCTTGTTTTGTGGCTATCATGTGTGAGAGTATATCAGGAGCATCGGGGGATACACAACAGATCATGAACACGGAAACGTCTTTATCATATCACTATACATTCATTTTGCATCTCGCTCAAATTTTTCATATTTTTATAAATTATAGAATCATACTGAGGACATGCACCGAAGACCAATAGAAGAAAGATATACTCAAGATAGTTAGTGAAGTATGTCGTTTCATCATGAATGAAGTGGTTAACTAGACGGGGAAGTTTGTCCATCCTGAAGGTCAATTATTCATGGAGGACAAATACAATTCTCTTCTCAACTTGCAATTGGAGAAGTACCACATAAGCCAGTGAGGGTATGTAGTGTGAACTTGTAAACTTGTCTAACATAATATACTTAATATGTAATATCGGTTGGAGAAGAACAAGACCTTAGTTACTTCCGACGTTTGAATTTGGATGACAATTTAATGTTTAAGTTGGATTTACGTTTATATCATTTGCACGGACATTTGTATCTATTATTACATTGTTTGCTGAAGAATTACTATTCAAAAATTGAAAATTAAATAAATTGATTTTAGGGGCGGGCTTGAGCGTATTTTACAATATTAGAAAACCAAAAACTAAAAAATGATTTACATGGGCGGGCGATAGCATAGCCTATCCTTGGAAATTCATTATCACGGATAGGCTATGGCACAGCCCGCCCCTGAAGATGGCGTTTTCAGGGGCGGGAGATGGCATAGCCCGCCCCTGGAAATGCCATCTTCATGGCGGGCTATACCAGAGCCCATCCCTGAAAACCCGTTAGCAAGGGAGGGCTACTAACCTGCTCCCACAAATGGCTATTTCTAGAAGCCACTTGCAGGGGTGGGTGCCGGACCTGCCCCTGACAACCCTTGTAGTCTGCCCTAAAATAGTTTGTGTAGTAGTGCAAATAGCGCCTCTATTCATAGTTTACAGTGATTGTTAAGACCAATAAATGGCAATTCTAAATCTAGTATTGTTCTCTATTGTGATTTGAATCCTCATAATCCAAAACTATAATATGGTTTGTAAAATGAAATATTTCTAAATAGAATGAAGTACCAGTGCACCAAAAAATTTGACTCCACTAATAAGTGTCCCTCCAGTTTAGTTTTGATAATGGTATTGCTAAATTTATATGCAATAATAGTTTGAGAATGCTGTGAAATTGTTATGTTTTTTATCAGCACATTGTCTTGGTGAAATGATAGTTATATGAAGACTAGATGAAGTATTAAAATTTCAGTCAGATCGGTCGATATATCAAGGCTCTACACAAAACCCAGATGACCTATTACATAGGACAATGAAGTTACAATATCTATGTATCCAGAAGATCACAAGAATGTTTGGAAGTAGGACCCATGGACGAGTGTTGGAAAATCCATTGGTGGTGGAGGGAGGGACGTGTCCACTGTTGGCCCGTCCTCTACAACGAACACTGCTGCCATGCCCATTAATAGATGAAACTCAAAGTGGCAATGCATAAACCACACTCCTGTGCAACATAAGAGGCAAAGCATTAATTATATTGGAAGTCAGTGAATCACGCTTTGTTTATAAAATCATTATTCATATGTCCAATTTTAGTTTTATATAATTTTTAGAAGGAAAATAGCTATTTTACCATCAAATTGCACCTACAAATTGAGTTAAAATTAGTAAACATCTATGACTCAATGACTCATTGTAGGTGCAATTTGATGGTAAAATAAATCCTCTACGCACCTGGATTATCTGCGACAAATCGCACAGCAACCCATCCAAGCCTTGGGACGAGCACAGTGTTCACCATAGGTGGATCAACAAGGTTGTACTTCGCCACATCCCTCTCCGCCTCGTAGTTTCCAAAACCCTGAGCAAGTACAAACATGTTGTGCCCATGCAGGTGCATTGGGTTGGACTCTCCCTGCTTCAATGCAGTGCTCTGGAACACCACCTCCACCTTAGTGCCGTACCGGAACCGCCGTGCCAGCAACGATTTGGATGTCGCCTCTAGCTGAGCCTCCTTTGGTCCCGGTGGGATCAAGGCAGGGTCAGTGAAGTTGTACATCCTTGGCGGTCTGTCAGGAAGTTCTTGCAGCATGTCCATGATGCTGGTGTTGTAGTAGTGTGCTTCTAACAATGGTGCCATAATCGTCTCAGGGAGCTCGAAGGAGATGTTGTTCATGGTCGCCACCAGGATGAGGTCCCTCTCATTTCCCTTGCCTAGCCTTTTGCAGGATTGGCCTTGCCTGCAAATTGTGCCCAGGCCAAGCGTGACGAACATGCGCTCATCGACTTGTGCCGGCACCAGGGGGCCCATGGGGTGCTGCAGGCTGGTCAGGTTGCTGTGGAAGTAAAATGTTATTGCATCATCATGATCGTCAGGCATCTCTGGAGCCATTGGCATCACATCACTGTGGTTGCCACTATACTGCACCGTGCCTCTTGTCGGCAACACCGGACTCTGGAAATCAGGCTTTGGCGGCTGACTAGGCAGGGCGACCACATAGTACCTTCCGGGGGACGCATCAGCGACTACGAGGGCATCTACGGTCTCCCCAGGCGCGATTGCGATTACATCAGTGGTGTAGGGTTTCACATAGTTTGCGCCGATCGCAACAACTGTGAACTTGTGCCCGGCAATCTTGAGGTAATATTCGGAATAGAGCGCAGCATTGATCACTTGCAGCAGATAGGTCCTTCCAGGCTCGACGTCCAGCACGTAGCCATCTTCCTTGATGCCTGCAGAGTTTAGTTAGCACGCACGTCATTTAGTAAACCACAAGATTGTGGCGCAAATAAAAACTCATGCAAAGAATGTGTAGCTTTCCACATGGAAATATATCTAACGGTATGGTTACATGAGCAGTTGTAGAGATCTCCAAGCTTGCCATTGATTGTGGACGCACGGAAGTTTGCATCACCCGTATCATCCTTTACCATCCTGGCCACCTCAGTAAGATTGGCATCCCACCACTCCCCTGCCATTACCAAAGATTAGAGCACTTTAGCATGAACCTTATGACAAAACATTGCAAGCACTTGCATGCATCTGCTTTCCAGTTGTGCAATCATGCATGCCAAAGTTCATATCAAATTGCCATGGAATGGATATTTCCACGCATGTAACTTTGTCATTTTGGTTATATCCTAAGATGCGTCGAATACATAATTCACAAACCTATAATGATTGGGATTTCTCTGTGTGGCTTGGGGAATGGATACATGCTTGGCCCGTGTCTTGGATGGATGATGAAAGCGCCATGAACAGTTGCGCGGAGGCCGGGGACATGAGCATGCCACCACAGCGTGCCTTCCTGCCCAGCAACATCGAACTTGTAGGTGAAGTTGTGGCTCGGTAGGATAGGGAGCTGTGTGATCATCGGCACCCCATCGGCCCAACAGTTGAGAAGCTGCTTCACTCCATGCCTACATGAGAGTTGAGACAATACAAATAATGAAAACACCATTGGGAAACCATTTTTTCTATTATTTAATCATTATCATCATTGGCCCTTGATTGCCTAAACACAATAGATCTCAATTAAGCACAGCTATAGACGGAAATGCATTTGTAGCTCCCCTGAAAGCACACCAGTGTATTGGCACTACCCTGAAAACACCGGTGTGCATTGCCTTCAAAAATAGCAAAATAGCAAATGTAACATTGTAGCTCATGAAAACGGAAAAAATTAATACATAGGCATTTCTAAATTAATAATTTTAATTTCCAGCAATATTGTCGTCAACTCTTGCTAAAATTAAAAGATCTATATCCATTTTGTTGGTTATTGATAAAAAAACTTTGGTGGTTTTTAAACGTGTACTTAGCTTGTTATTAAAAAGATGTGTCTCTTGTGTACTTCTTTCGTTTCATCCTCTTATCTTGGAGTGCAACCATCACTACTAGAGAGACCTTATTCGCATCAGGTCATTCGCAGTGACCATAAAATGGCCCACTAGAAGAGCCGTCGCGAACAACTCATCATACGCGCCGGTCCAAAATTGAGCCGCTTTGAATTTTTCAAGAGATTATTCCCTATTTGGCCCTGAAAAATTTGCTCGTTCCTTTCTTGGCCTCGAGAACTTTTTCTTCCCTATTTGGCTCTGGGTATAAGTTTGGTTCCTTATTTGGCCTTCTATTTAATTTTCCATCCGTTCACCATTAAATCCCACGTGAAAAGACCATTTTGCCCCTAGATGGACATGGGCCCCACATCAGCCTCCCTTCTTCCTCTCCTCTCTTTCTCACTTGCCTTCTACTCCCCGCAGCTCCACGACGCCCCTGCTGCTCTGCACGGCCATCCCCGGATTGGCTATGCCTCCCCATCCTCTGCGCCACCACCAGGCTTGGCTGCGCCTCCCGCCCCACCGCCAAGGCTGGCTGCGCCGCCACCTGGGCCGGCCGCACATCCCACTCCTCCACGCCGCCGACCTGGCTGGTCGCGCCTCCTGCTCCGTAGCGCTGCCGCTCTACCCGACTGCTCCTCCCACTCCATAGTGCCGCCGCGCCTCCCCATCCTCTGTCTTCGCCCGGCCGCGTGCCTACCCGTCCTCCACGTCACTGCTAGGCCCGACTGTGCCTACTGCTCCACCATGCAGGTGAGGTAAGTGGCGGCCAGCAATGCACGCGAGGGGAGCGGCAACTCTAGTAGCACACCGCACAGCAGAGGGTAGCGCACTAGGGGAGGAGGAGGCAGAGGGCGGCGCGATGATGGAGGCACCGGACCACAGCCTCCTCTGGCTAGGTGCCGGCAGCAGCAACCATGGCTCAGTCCTGGTGAAGAGATTTATAGAAAAGGAGAAGAGAATGAGAAGGGTGATTGGCGGGGCTCATGTCCATCCAGGGGCAAAATCGTCTTTTCACATGGCATTTATTGTAGAAAGTTTGTTGATTTGAAGTCATTTGGATATAAAAATTGTACGATTTGAAGTCATTTGGATGCCCAAGATAACTTTAGGCAATAAGGGTAAAAAGAACAGAACTTCCTCATGCATGCAGGAACGACGTCTAGGTGGGATGGCAAGGAAGGCTCGCGCAAGGCAGGAAGCGGTGGGTTCGAAGGCTGGGTACCATACATGTGCGTGAAATACGTGTTCTTATGACTTGTGACCTTGACCGTAGCTCAAGGGTGGCCTCTAGGCCTACGGAAAAAATATTTTTGTTATTTTTATTTACAAATTCCTACTTTTGCTATCTGCACGGTGCGAGATCCACCGGTTATAATAACTTGTCAAATGTGTCGCTTATTTATGAATAACCCCTTATTCGCATCGACAAAATGGAAGTGGTTAAATAACCAGTGTGAATGAGGATTTCACACTGACGTGGATGATGGCGTCTGCAATACTGCATGTATAGGATCCGTATATAGGGGAAAATGTAGATACTTGGGAGCTGATTTGCGTTATTCGTTGTATTTCAAAGTGATAGATAGGATAGCTTTATATGCTTGAATTGAACTGTTACCAACAATAAGATAATTTAGAGACCAAGACACATGCATATTTGATTTTGCCTCTAACAAGACTTTCTCGGTAGCCACCATGGTAGTAGGATGATCAGTA
Organism: Urochloa ruziziensis; assembly: GCA_015476505.1. Lineage (NCBI taxonomy): Eukaryota > Viridiplantae > Streptophyta > Magnoliopsida > Poales > Poaceae > Urochloa > Urochloa ruziziensis. The sequence goes on along the minus strand of CM027120.1, from coordinate 43,583,839 downwards.
GTTAGCCTTTTTTCATTGGAATAAAGAAAACGATTACCAGTGGATTGTCATGTTGTATGGTGAGTTGTTGACGACATGAACCACGACGGAATCCCCTTCGGTGACATAGATCGTTGGACCCGGTAGCTGCCCATTCACAACAGTAACTAGCGTCTCCTTGCACAAGTGCGTCATATTCACTTGGCTCACCTAGATATAGACACATGTTTCACAAAATCAAGCAAGCAAATATGCCGACATGTGTACACACATGGTGTATTAGATATTCAAATTCTGCAACTCTTCAGTATGCAGAAACGATCAACTATATGGAGATCAATGCCTTGGAGGAAGAGTATTATGCTTACAATGAAGGTGTGCTCGACGATGCCCACAACAGCCGCTGGTAGAACCATGTCGGAGAGGAAGAAGATGACAGCGGTGGCAATTGTTGCCGCTGCCGCAGGGACGCTCCAGGGCTTGTTCATTATTGGCATTTATGTTTGGATTTGATTTGTTCTGCAATGTTCATCTGTAGTGTAGTAGGCGTTTATATGAGGCTTTTCGATCTTGGTAAGTATCTTATATTCTTATCTCGATGTTGGGATACGTGTCTGAATTGACTCAGAACAAGTTGCTCTCGACGTTGGTTGCATGTGGGGCGTGCCTGCATTGACTTGGAATAAGTTAATTAAGATGCTCACTTCCCAGGTTCTGATGCATTCATGATCATATGTTTCTTATATTTTTTGTTCACGGAAAACCAAAAAGATGCATGAGTCCTTTTACAAATGTTTCTGCTGTGGAACGTCTTAATCTATGGGCTTTCTTCTGCTCGATCGGCTCTTGCCAATGGATCTGCCATATGTGCTTAATTTTATGCATCTTCTAGGGTTAACATGCATAGATATGCGTGCCTGCCATAATTTCGTATTGAGTCAATCAAAGAGGTCTCCAAGCTTGCCATGTCACGTTGACTGTTATTGGCTGTGGCAATCAAAGTGATCATTGGCTCAGAATGTAAGCAATCACTGGAGAGTTTTTTTAACTAGATAATATTTGTGTTAATTGTTACTAACCTTGTCCAAGCTCCACCATATGCCTTAGAGTCTATTTTTTTAGAAAAGAGGTATTGCAAAACAAATAGTATAGCCACTTAATATTGATCGACATGTAAGCACCTGAGAGAGAATCTTGGTTAATTCATAAGCTCCTAGTTCATTTTAGGTAGCGGTGCAGGCCGACCGACAACAAAGAAGGTGGTTTGGTGTGGCTCCTAGTTCTGGCTTTCTTGTTTTATCATCATATATAGGTTTTTAGGTTATTGGTACTTGGAATTCTTCTATATATAATAACACTTTAGCGCTAAATATTACAATAATATAGTAAATGTGGACTTCATGATTTTTTTGCGAATGATATAGTAAATGTGGACTTCATGATTTTTTTGCGAATGTGGCTCAGCACGTATTTCACTAAGAAGAAAGCAGTTACAAACATTACTTGATGTAGGCCAAACAGAGGTTGACCTCCCCAAGCGCACAAAGGACTAAAAGAAGAGAAAAAATGAGGAAAGCTGACGAAACACATGGCCAACGAGCTAACAGAACAACGACCACAGAAGAGGTAGAACCCCACACAACCCAACAATAACCTAAGCAAACGACCCATAACATCTAAACCTACATGAAGGACAACACCATCGAGGCCGCCGACTGAGACTACTGCACAACATGAAGGTGGCCACGCATCCACTAGGAGAAGCAACATAACAGTAGCAAAGCATCCACCAGAGATGACCAATAACCTGCACAACAATGGTGGCAAAGCATCCGCCAGAGCGGCCAAGCATCCACACGACAAGAGTAGCAGGGGCGGCAAAGCATCCTGGCAAACGAGCACAACGACGGCCAAGCATCCGATGGAGACGACCATCAAGCATCACGACAGTGGTGGGGACTTCATGATCTATGTTAACTAGATTGATAGGTTTATAATATGAAAGATTTGATATCAGTAAATCTGATATCTGTTAGTAAATGTACATGTTAGTTTTTTTTAAAAAAAAGATTACATCAGAATACACCAGCCATATTTTTAATAAATGTACAACACAATTTTTAAGTTATTTCCGTAACAATCATTACGCTGGAGAGGACGTCGTTGCTTCACTATCCCTCAAGAATAATTCATTTTCCATGAGACAGTTGACATGATCGCACATTGGATGGTTAACAGGCGGTGGTGGAAGAACCGAGTCAAGTGTTGGCCCATCCTCTACGATGAACACTGCAGCCATTCCCATCATCAGATGAAATTCATAGTGGCAATGCATGAACCACACCCCTGTACAAAAGACAAGATGAACAATCATCCCACGAGCAGAATTTACATAGGTACGTACGTATGTCTAAAAATACCAATAAATTGTCAATATATGGTCATGGAAGAAAGGGTTGTGGACTTGTGGGTATATCTGGGGAGCATTGAAAAATTTTATTTTAGTAACTTTTTATCATAAATATTAGTATTTCGTAAATAAGTAAAGTAAACCGGGATGTTTGAGCATATACCTGGATTATCCGCAACAAATCTGATGGCCACCCACCCAACCCGGGGGACCATAACAGTGTTCCTCATTGGTGGATCCACCAGATTGTACCTCGCCACGTCCCTCGCTGCATCGTAGTTGCCGTGTCCTTGCGCGAGCACAAACATGTCATGCCCATGAAGGTGCATCGGGTTGGCGTCGCTCTGCAGCAGAGACGTGCTCTGGAACACCATGTCCACCACCATGCCATACCGGAACCGCCGCACCACTGTCGCCCTTCTTGTCCTCTCCAGCAGCAAGGATTTACGAGTGTCCCACTGGGCCAAGACCGGGTCGGTGTAATTGAATGCCCTTGGTGGCTTGTCTGGTAGCGTGTACAACTCAACACCACTGGATGTGCTATTGCAATGGCAGTACTGCACATCGAGCAGTGGCACCGCCATATCTGTGGGAAGATGGAATGAGGCATTGTTCATGGTCGCTGCAGCCACAGAGTGATTTCTCCAGTAGATACCACTACAGGACCGGCCACGGGGGCAGAATGAGCCCAAGCCAAGCGTGATAAACATGCTCTCATCAGCTTGCGCCGGTAGCTGGCCACGCTGACGTTCAGGCAGGCTGGTCAGGTTGCTGCGGAAGTAGAAGGAGGTCATTGTGTCATGCTGGTCAGGCATCTCAGGCAGGAGCGGTACATTACTGGATAGAGCACCTTCTTCTTCTTCTTCGCCATGGTCATGGTCATGCTTGTACTGCACCATCCCTCTCGTGGCAAAGACAGGGATCTGCGGGTCTGGCAACGGCGCTTGGTTTGGTAGAGCGACCATGTAGTATCTACCTGGGGATGCATTAGCGACTACGAGTGCGTCCACCGTCTCGCCTGGCGCGACTGCGATGACATCAGTGGTGTAGGGCTTGACATAGTTGGCGTCGGCAGCAACCACTGTGAATTTGTGCCCGGCGATCTTGAGGTAGTACTCAGAGAAGAGAACAGCATTGATTATACGTAGTAGGTATATTTTGCCGGGCTCCACGTCCAGAACATAGCCATCTTCCACTACCCCTATGAAGTTAAAGTGATAGTTACTATGGATGCCAAAAGGATTTAACATCATAAAGATTTCTCAAAGAAAAAGATGTAGAAATGGTAACGGGCAAGACATTAGGATTTTTATGCTATCTAAACAGATCAAATGCATCTACACTAGATCTGTTGCTTTGGCAGGTAATGATGTAGAAATTTATATTTTTGTGAACTGATCATATATAGGTTGGCGTTCATCATATGTGTAACAGGGTTCTATGGGAAATTTAACAGTTTTTTTAAATTAGCCACGTAGTTTGCATGGACTGTTTATGCTAGATCAATAATGGGATGCAGCGTTGATTACCTGAGCAATTGTGGAGATCTCCAATCTTGCCATTTATTGTAGCCGCAACTGGGAGATCGTCAACAATTTCTTTCTTAAAGTGCTTCTCCAACAGTGTAAGATCCATTTTCCACCAGTCCCCTGTATTACCAAAATCACACAGCAACCAGAGATCAGCCACATGACAGAGTCAAAAATTGTTCAATTCCTAGGAATATATTTTTTGTTTGCACAATATGACATAGACATGCTGATTTATTATCAATAGTATAATGCCCAATAATCTACAAACCTATAATGATAGGAACCTCCTTATGAGGCTTTGGAAATGGATACGAGTTGGCTCCATGTCTTGGCCGAATGATGAATGCGCCATGCAGGGTTGCTCGGAGGCCGGGAACATGAGCATGCCACCACAAGGTGCCTTCTTGCCCGGTGACATTGAGCCTGTAGGTGAAGTTGTGGTTTGGTAGAATAGGGTACTGGGTAATCATCGGCACCCCATCTGCCCAGCAGTTCAGCCATTGCCTTACTCCATGCCTACATGACCCAACACAAAATTAAAATATTCCAAACAACATAAATGAAATCAATTCAACTATCTCCAAAATCTGGAAAACAAGTTATATAATTCAATCACGATCATCAGCGTGCTTGAATTGAATCAACACAGAGTTTTGAGCACACAACAAACCAACGGATCCAAAACAACTCCATGAAAATTTTATTTTTAGTCAAGTGTAATAGGATAGGCGTCCCTATTCTCGTCGGAACAAAGTAACTGGCTAGGTACATAATTGATTACCAATGGATTGTTATGTTGGAGGGTGACTTGTTGATCACATGAACAACCACAGAATCGCCTTCAGTAACGTTAATCATTGGCCCTGGGAGCTGCCCATTCACCACGGTGACCGGTGTCTCCATGCACAAATGGGTCATATTAACCTGGCTCACCTACAAATACATACATTTTCCAACAAATCAAGCATGCATATGTACATTGCCAGTGGCCTCAATCAAATTAAGTACGAAGCATGGTGATTATTAACATTATGTAGAAGAAAATTAAATCAAATAAATATAAGAGCATCATGCTTACCACAAAAGTATGCTCTATGACCGACACAGCCATCGGAAGGGCAGTGGCAGGGAAGAAGACTATGGCGGCCATGGTGAAAGTCGCGAGAACTCTCTGGATCTTCATTGTTTGCACCTTTGTCTAACCCCTTTGCTCTGCAGTGTATGTCGTTCTTCAGTAGCATATATTGCCTGGTTTGGGATACCGGTCATCCAAGGCATTGTTTCTTGCATTGTCTATGCATATGATATGAACGTTAATTAATTAATTGTTGCAAGTGGCTGGCATGTGTTGACAAGGAACGCGATCCAAACATGGGAACTGACGATTCCATCATTTTTTTTCTTGTATTGATATATAAGTATGTGATGTTATATATGAACGTTCATTGTTGCATGTGGCAGCATGTGCTGTGGACGCAATTGTTCTGCACTGCGCTGAAAAGTCTCTTGATTTGGCTGATTTTGCGCTGAGTCAATAGTGGTTTGATTCTGCGCTGATTCAATAGTGTTATGTGAGGTAGAAAAATCTGTTGCGCTGTGCTGACAAGCGAAACGAACAGGCTAATGCATGACTAAGAGCTTCATTTGCATGCCATACATGACTAACAAAATGGTCATTACCAGCACCAATCAGATACAATAGGATCATATTTGTACTACATGTGCTTATCTTTGGCGTAGACCTTTGTTTATGTTAAACCAAGAGCTGCACATGCTCGTACAAGCAAGTCAAACACACATGCGCTGGTACACACACCACATACGCACCTAAATCTAGAAGCACTTGGATCACGTTGGTAGGTATGTGATCTGAACGTCGATAGTTGCATGTGGCTGCGTTGAACCGAACAAGAGATCGGATCTGGACTGCCTATTATTAATTAACCTTTTGTATTCCATTTTGCACAACGCCTCGTGGTGCATTTATTTCGCCGTGCAAGTGCACAAGGGAATACTTTGAAGCAAGTCACAGTAGACTTTGAGGCCAACCAATAATCTCAGGCTAATTCCAGTGCAAATTTAATAAGGGTTTCATTCTCATTAAATGAGGTGTCGCATCTAATTGGACGAGATGATAGAGTATTTACGAGGAAAGACATGTGAAGTTTTTTTTGAAAAAAAAAGACATGATGAAACTGATGCTCACCATTTTCAACACGTTGAAATCGTAATAAACTCCTCATTTCTAGGGTTTATGATTCATTTCTATATTTTTCATCAACTCCTATTAGTCACATATATATGTACACCATTTAATTGATATATAGTTTTTTTGACCGAAGTCAGCAAGGGAATCACCTACCTATTTTTTTGTAGAATATGTTTATTCTAGACCCATTTAATTCGCTCCTACGGGGAGTCGAACCTGGACCTGCTGGGTGTTACTCAGGTGTTCTAACCATCTAGGCCAGAGGCCCTTTCGCTTAATTGATATATACTTACCTATGAAATAGTAAAATGGAACTTTCCATCATAAGTCATAGTTTTATTTTTCAGTTCAAATATCAAAAGGTGATATTGCACTCTTGAAAAATGCATAATGAAACCCTTCACTGGGAATGTCCTTAAAATGTGTCTAAGGCTACTCCCAGTGGGGAGTATAATAGAATTTCAATTTTATTAATTAGCATGCCACATAAGATTTTCTGATGACACGGCATCACATTTAAGAATAGAGAGATGAAACTACCTGTACAAGGATACCAGCTCTTGATGAGTCTCGTATGAAACTGCACCATGAAATTTTGCATTAGGAGAGCTAGTTTCGAGTCCTATTTCATATCCTTGTCGCGTTTTGTGGCTACCTTGAAACATCAACATGAAATCCCTAACTGGGATTAGCCTCAAGGCCCCAGATGCTGAGGCAAATCATGACCTTCTTGCCCTTGAAAAGTCTTACCATGGTTTCTTTTTTCACGTGTGCTTCTTTACTTTCTTTTTTATGTTTTAGTACCATCTAACACCCTCTTGTCGTATATATACCGCTCATCTTGCGGCTGTTGTTGGCCAATACAAGTTACTAACAGCAGAACATAAAAAACATTACTCTAAGACTACGATTCGAGTTCGACACGGAAAAGGGATATCTGGGTGAAATTGGCATAGTTAGTGACAGGAAATTTCTCATAACTTAACTCGCTTTACTGATATGGACCACATCAGTGACACTAAAATCACCCACTGAGTCGATCTGGCTGTATGTTGAAGTATAGTTTGTTGGGATCTCTCGACTCATCCCCTCCCACTCAATGGTGGTGCAGAGGGCCGCCCATACTGGAGCACACAATTGTTACTTTCTTTTGTAGCAATTCACATACTATGTGGGCACAATTCCCGAATTGGGAGAGCTCCCATGTTAGGAATAGATTCAGAGCCCTTTTGATTAGTTTTTCCAAAAAAATTATGCTCCTATTTATATCTTGAAGTTTTTTAGAGAAATAGACATGTTAAAGCACAATAAACTAAAAAACAAAAACAAAAAGTCTAAGAAAATCACATAAACTCAAAATTTAGAGAGTCTGCAAAATAAAATAATGTTATATTAGCATGAACGCGAGTAGGAAACATCCCGATGAAAAATGGTGGGCTACATTTCCAAAAAAATATTTCTCAATACATCTTCACATAGCTCGTCATATGTTTTATTTCTTCTATCCAAAGGCCCATGCCCAGACTCATCTTATAGATACCACTAATGTGTGAGAGTTCACTTTCCTCATTCTAGATGTAGTATTCACCTGGCATGAGATTATTATCATTGTCATATGTCAGAAAATCTACTAGCGGTGAAGGGAGCGATGTGTTCGCAGTTGGTCCGTCTCCACAATGAACAATGCCACCATGCCCATTGTTAGATGGAACTCGTAGTGGCAATGCATGTACCATATCCCTATACAATGAAAAGGAAAGCATTAGGTCTTTGGTCACCTGAGCTACAGCTGTAACTTTTTTTTGAAGAACAGAGGACCTCTGATAGATGCACGAGAAAAATATAGTTCAATTTTGAACTCCAAATTGCACTAAGATAGCAGTGTGTTTTTTCATAAAGAACCTTTAAATAGCAATATATGCAGGCTTGAGACATGATACTGGTAAAGTTATTGCAGTAATTCATTGATCTAGTGCTGAAACTGAAAGTGCTGTTACATAGTAAGCGATTGTATCCTCCTTATCAAAAGCAAGTAAGTCATGTACGCACCTGGATTGTCCGCAACAAATCTGACAGCCACCCATCCAAGTCGTGGCACAAGAACGGTGTTCACAACTGGCGGATTAACCAGATTATACCTAGCAACATCCTTTTCCATGTCATAGTTGCCTTGCCCCTGTGCGAGCACGAACATATCATGTCCATGCAGGTGCATTGGGTTGGAGTCACTCTGCATCAATGATGTGCTCTGGAACACCACCTCAACTACATCTCCATACCGGAATCGCCGTGCCAATGCTGCCTTGGACGTCGGCTCTAGGTGTTCCGCCTTGGGTCCTGTTGGGATCAAGGAATGGTCAGTGAAATCGAACACCCGAGGTGGCTTGTCAGGCAATTCTTGTAGCCAATCGATATTGCTGGGGTTATTATAGTGGGCTTCTAGCAGTGACATCGACACAGGCGGGAGATGGAAGGACACATTATTCATGGTTGCCAAAATGGTGCTCTCGTTGCTACCGTCTCCTCTCTTGCAGAACAGCCGGTCATGCTTACAAACAGAGCCAAGGCCAAGCGTTATGAACATGCAGTTCATCGAGTCGCTCCGGCACTGGCAGGTGTCTTGGGTGCAAGCTCGTCAGGTTGCCATGGAAGTAGAATGATACCATAGTGTCATGGTTGTCAGGCATCTCGGGTGACATTGGAACATCACTGGACAGACTTCCTCCTTCTGTGTTACTATACTGCAGTATGCCTCTTGTGGGCAAGACTGGGCTCTGAAAATCAGGCTTGGGTGGCTGGTTGGGGAGGGCGACCATGTAGTATCTGCCAGGAGACGCATCAGCTACCACAAGGGCGTCGACTGTCTGACCCGGAGCGATCGCAATGATGTCAGTCGTATAAGGGCTGACGTAGTTAGCATCGGCAGCAACCACTGTGAACTTGTGACCGGCTATCTTGAGGTAGTACTCAGAGAGGAGTGCAGCATTCACTATTTGGAGCAAGTATATCTTGCCCGGCTCCACGTCCATCATGTAGTCTTCCTCCATGGCACCTTCAAAGTTGATCAATGAACTTCACTGAATTAATAAAAATAGGTTGTGTTGTCGTGGACATAGATTAACCTATCAATTTTGTTACCAGAGCAGTTGTAGAGATCGCCAAGCTTGCCATTGATTGTGGACGCACTGTTGTAATCGCTGGTTGTGTCCGCATATGCAAGTTTTATCCCCCACCACTCCCCTGCCATCACCCAGAACATAACAACAATAGTTCAGCCAGAGCATTGTGAAAAAGTATCTGCTAGCTATATGTGCAACCATGCTAAAAGGAAAATAATTCATTTTTCTGAAGTACCATGACATTTTCTTTTCAGAACTTGGTCCAATACAAAATCGTTGTAAAATTTTGATGTTTATCATAATAGATAATCTCTCTAATAATGTTGAATGTTCACGAACCTATGATGATGGGGACCTCCTTGTGAGGCTTAGGAAATAATGGTACCGCTTGCCTTGGCCGGATAATGAGCATGCCATGCACCGTTGCACGGTATAAGGGGACATGAGCATGCCACCACAGGGTACCTTCCTGCGCAGAAACAACGAACCGGTAGGTGTAGTTGTGGTTTGGAAGGATGGGGAGCTGGGTGACCATCGGGACGCCATCAGCCCAGCAATTGAGCTGCTGCTTTACTCCGTGCCTACAAGAAGAAAGCTCAAAACGATTGGTTTCCAAAAGACCAAACAAAAGAAATAGTGTATACCTCATTGTCAATTGACTGATATTTTGCGTGTCCAACAAACATATTTTACATGCTCAAAACAAAGTACTTTTAGATACATTGAATAATTTTCTAGATACAAAGTATATACTTTGTTTTAATTTTAGATTCAATGTATCTAGAAAAGCATCATTAGTGACACACCAATAGGATCAAAATAAGTGATGAAACTTCTTGATTTTGAAGTGTAATTGATAGGGTTTTTCTTTGGAAAACAAAGGAAATCATTTGAGTAATTTGAGTAGTAGTTAAGTGCTTACCAATGGATTGTCATGTTGTAGGGTGACTTGTTGACAACATGAACGACCACCGAGTCTCCCTCTGTGACCTCTATTGCTGGGCCAGGGAGCTGCCCATTCACAACGATGACCGGCGTCTCCTTGCATAAGTGAGTCATATTCACCTGGCTAACCTACATTTGCATGTTCAAACAAATTAATCAAGCTTTCATGCTTTCATCATCATTGCATTGTTCACAGTGATAACGGTTCAAATGCTGGTTGAGATAACAACATGGAAGAGCTTCATGCTTACAACGAAGGTATGCTCGACAACAGCAGCATGGACTGAGAGGGCCATGGCAGAGAGGAAGAATACAGAGGCAATGGCGACGGCCGCCATTGTAGGCTCTCGCGCACTTCACAGTTTTGCTGCAGATTTGTCTGGTTTAATTTGCTGCGAGGTGTACTTCTATGTAGTAGTATATATGATGATCTTGGCAGTAGAGATAATAAGCAACCATATCTGAACGTGCTTGTGGTGGTTGCGTTGACGAAGAACAAGATGCCGATCTGAGGCCATCAATTAGGATTTCTTTACGTTTCACCGGTACAGAGTCTTAAAAGGTAATTCCTTCTACCACACTTGCCTCTCGTGGTCTCTTTATTTCACCATGTGCAATACGCAATTGGGTACGCCAATACGCAATTGGGTCTGCTGATGAAATACATAATCTTTGACTGTGACGCGCAACTGGACGGCTGAGTTACTGCAGCGGTTTTGAGCGAACAACAACTTACTGCAGCGGTTTTGAATTACTGATAGACAGTGCAGGATGAGAGCTAGCTCACTAGCAATACTCTATATATATATATAGAGTATATATATATACTCTATATATATAGTATATATACTCTATATATATATATAGTATATATATTGGAAGCCTAGGGCTTCCAATAGTAACCAGAAGCCCCGGCCAACCCAATGTGGCTACCTGGTCCGATCAAACCAGCTCGGAGCCACCGAACTAGCCACGACAAACGGCCCACCAGCGCAACCCTGCGGGACCCATCAAAGCCCACGAATTTACTTCGGCCACCCCCCACCTCACTCTCATTTATCTAGGGGTGAAAATGGTGAGGATAATTTCCGCATCCGATCCGCTCCGAATCCGAATTTTACGGATATGGAAAAGCATTTTTGATATCCGTGAGGATATGGATAATCCGAATCCGATTCTGTGTGGATGCGGAGTAGGATATGGTTTAAACAAAATCTGATGGATATGGATTATCCGACAATTGAATGCGGATTATCCGAGGCTTATAATAGGATATCTGACTAATCTAACGAGCTAACCATGTCACCACACTACAAATCAAGCTCAACTCAAATAACGAGACACCCACAAATTATGTCATGGTTCATGAACTATAAAGATGAGTATTTTTCGTGTTGTGTTGCTAAATTATAGTTTGGTTTAGAAATTATTAGTCACTATAAAAACTACATATAAGCATGTATTATCCGACTATATTAATCCGCATTCGCTCCGAAACCGCTCCGACTCCACACCAGTTCCGACATCCGAAACAATTCGCATCCGTAACCGCATCCGCAAGATATCCGCTCCGCTCCATATCCGACGAAGAAATATGGATGAGGATGTGGAAAAGGTATTGTCCGCTCCGATCCGATCCGCTTTCATCCCTACATTTATCTCTTCGCATTCTCTCTCCTCTCGCTATTCTCACCGAGCGGCCGGCGGCGGCAATGAACCTGTCGATGGTGGCGGCGCGCCTCGTCAGGCGAACAGAAAGCCGGCCAGCTCGCCTTCCTTCCCAACGGCAGGGCCACCTCCCCTCGCGCTCAGCAACGGCGAGCGCGAGCTCTCCCCCTCTTCCCTCGCGGCTCTGCATCTCTCGAAGCAGGCGGTCAAGCTGCAGGACCTGAGCCTATCCCCCTCCTGCCGGTGTGGTTTCGGCGGCTCTGCGGCAGACTGACGGCCGTCAACCCCCTCTCTCCAACGAGCTGCAGGCCCCGTCGCTCATCCCTGCACCGGTCGATGGTGATGGCACGGCGGTCTCCCTCCTCCAGCAACGAGCTCGGTGGCCGATTTGCGCGAGCCAGGAGTAGATCTGGGGTGGGAGGTAGTTCAGGGTAGGCAGCAGCCCAAGCTTCCCCCGTCGAGATCCGGAACCGCTCCCAGGTCAGTGGATCTTTGACTTCTTCATTTTTGGTGTAGAAAAATTGGATCTTTGACTTCTTCATTTTTCGTGTAGAAGCTGCTCCCCCACCGGCGTCCACCAGCGCAGATCCCTTGGCGGCGGCTCGACTAGCAGCCCAAGCGGTGGCTGTGAAGAGCTCCTCGAACCTCGAGCATCCCCGCTGAGCAGAGGCATGACGCTTTGATGAAAGCACAAATGCAGCGACCCCTGCTTTCAGGTGCCTTGTCCCTTAGTTCTATCTTCTATCAGCAATCGTATTCTTTTCTGTAAGACTCAACTAGACACTGGTGCATATTTTCCGAGGGGATCTTTTTATTTGGCATGTTTAATTACCGGTTCTAATTTATGTGAGTAGTTGTAGACCACCACAAATTACATCCTCTTGCCAGAGTTATGATTACTTGCTTAGCTTGCAAATTATTGGGCAAATTTTGCTGAATTGCTGGATTCATAGTTCAGTTTAGTTTATCACACAATTGGCAAATTATTACAGCATCAGCATGCTTTTGAGCCGCTACCTGCTAGCCTGGCGACTGCATGTGTGATTCTGGCCACTGCATTCAGTACTCGAGCTGTCTTTCGACATTGGAGATTATTTCTAGAACTTTGCAGCTCATTTTTTTCTGAAAAAAAAACAGATGCAGAGGTGATTGTGTGTGTCCACTTCCAGACTCTGAATGGTTTTCTTGAATTCATGCATTGCTAATGCCTGGGATGGTCTTGTTCTGTGTAGGTTGGTATGCACAGTTTTGTAGGTTGGTATGCCTCTTTTGTGGAGGTGGTATGCCTCTTTTTTAAGGTTGGTATGCACCATGCTAGCTGATTTTCCCCGCTCTTTTTTCTGTAGCATGTCTTTGGCATACAAATTCAAGCTATTTTCATTGATGGGGTGTTGATGCTTCGATTCTTTGGCCAAGTATCAAATTGTATCCTTTGCATGGCAGTGGAAACTCAGGTCCCTGTATATCTCCGGCATCGCACGACCTCGCTGGTAGCATGGCTGGATGCTGCTATGGCAACCCACGACCAAATATACGACCACAGCATCCCGGTTGTTGCCCCTCTCCCCCTCCACGACACCCAAATCCCGTGGTAGTTCTCGTGGACGGCGGCAGAAGATTGTATGTCCATCCACTGCGCGTGCCTCGTTTTGTAGGGTGGTATGCCTCTTTTTTTTAGGTTGGTATGCACCGTTTTGTAGGTTGGTATCCACCGTTTTGTAAGGTGGTATGACTCGTTTTGTAGGTTGGTATGCACCGTGTTGCGCGAGGGGCCCCGCGGGGCGCGCAGTGCACCCATGATATGTCCCTCTCTATTTGGGTACGGACTGTTCATCAACCCAGCTGACCTCGGTTGTATGCTCATATTTATGATATGCTCATATGTATGCTTCCAGTAATTTTTTTTCATTTATGTGTGTGAGGTTGTAGCTTCTGGTGATTTTTTTCAAAGTAAAAAGCTTGCAGTGATTTTTTTTCCCCTCGTTTTGTATGGTGGTATGCCTCAGTTTTGTAGGTTGGTATGCACCGTGTTGCACGGTGTGGGGCATGCCCGTGAAACGGAGCTCCCCAAGTACCTGCATTAGCCCTGGAAGTCCTAATGCAGGTAGTTCTTCACAAGCGGTATCGAAAACCATCATCGAACAACCTTTTATTCATAATTTTACATCAATGTACAGCTTAGAGTCTGTACAAAGCTACGAGCGGGCCTCAAGGCCTCCGCTTATTCAGAAAATATAAAACTACCAGTACTATGTAGAGCCTCAGCATCGCGGTGGAGCATGTCACCATTCCGAGCCTTCGTCGCCTGCTCCGTCTTCGGTGAAGTCCTCTGGTATGAAGTGGAAGCAAGGGTGAGCACTCCTGTCAGGGGTACTCAGCAAGTCCCAAAGTAATTTAATAGATTAAGTTTGGTCCTGGAGGGGCATATCTTCCCTACCAGTCCCAGTTAGTGAACAAAGGTATATCAACCTGCGGTAAGGGAAATCCGCGGGTCATGTCCATTTTAGTGATCTAATCGACGGGGACTTTTACCAATTGGACTCTTGCCGGAGTCACGGCTATCCAGATAGGTTTGTCGCTCTGCAGAGGTCGTACTTTCCTGTCCCGCATTCGGTCAGCCCGTACCGTGTACTTTGGCGGTACTGCCCTACGAGATCCATTCCCACCAGCGTCTATCACTAGACAGCCACTCCCTAGCTCTGTCCACGGAAACTGTTGGGGCCTAAGTAGGAGTCGCGCACGTCCACACAGGGACCTTCCCGGGGAAAGATTCTTGATGCATCAAGAAAATATATATCGTGGCACTCTGCCACTGGGTCCTCCCGACCCTGTCACCTGCGACTCGTACCGGCCAGACCCAGCCCTCTGTCGGGGTCTGTCTCCAATAGTCCCGTTGCCCACCGTGGCCCCTTGGGACAGTTTACTAAAGCTGGCTAGTGGGGTGCGGATCAAGGCCTCACATAAATAAGCATTCCCGAAGGCCATGCTTTTTTGGCATGCGGGACTGTACTAGGCAATGGAAAGATTCTCCCGCGAACCGGTCCTTAGTGGCGACCCGAAGTGGCTCTTAGGACAGAATCCCCTTCCTTGGGATCTTCCTTCCACTTCCGGTCTAAAGTAAAGACTGTGTAACCAGGTTCCGGTTCTCCAGTTTCAATTATTCAGCATGCAAAAGTAACTTTCATAATTATTAATATGGACGGGACTTGCCTTGTCCAGCGTCGGGGTCGTCCCCTGCTTCCTCTTCGTAATCTGGATCCTCGGCGTTGTTCTCCGGGTCGGAGTCTGTAGTTAGTCACACAAATCAATACATCAATCAAGGGTTAACGGGCGATTTCCGTAACTGGATTCGAACCTAAGAGAGGTGCCTATTTAATCTAGGGTTTGTGGGTGAGATTTTTGAGAAAGAAATGTATTTCTAGGCTTAGGAATTATTCTAGGATTTTTGGTGAATTTTTTGGGAATTTTTGGAAAGCTCTAAGGTGGAGAATTAACTTCTTGGGTGCATTTAGCCGGGTGTACCTAGCAATTAAACAGGGGAGAGAGAGACAGACAGGCGGGGCCCGCGGGGCGCGGCCCGCGCTTGACACTGTGCTGTGGGCCGTGGACCATGGCCCATGGACCCGTGACCTCCCTGGGTCAGCGGTCCACGAGGACCGGGTGTAGGCGAGGGAAGGGGAATGAGGTGGCGGCCGTGGTGGCGGGCTGTGCCGCTGGCCGGTGGGCCTGCGGCCAGCGTGGCAGCCACGCGGCGCCAGCTAGGCCGGGAAGAGGGGAGCGGCGGCGTACGGCGGCGGAAGCAGGGCCGCTCGCCGGAGCTGCCTGCTCCGGCCATCCCAGGCCATCAGAGAGGCCGGGGTTCGCCGCCAGGGTAGCGGACGGCGCGACGGAGGGGTGAGACATGATCTGGCGCAGTGGCGGAGCTTGTGGCGGTGGCGCACGCTCGCCGGAGCTCGGCCGGCGGGCGGCGCAAAAGGGGAAAGGCGCAGGGCGGTGGTTCTGGCTTCCGCTAAGCGGCGGGATCGTGGCTGGCGGTGCACTGAGCACGGCAGCGTGCTCAGGCGCGGCGGCGCACGGCTAAGGCTGGCCGGCGGCTTGCCGCAGTGCGGCGGCGCTCGGAGTCCGGCGACCATAAGCCGGCGGCGCCTGCGGAGAAGGGGAGGGGCAACAGCGAGGCGCGGCGAAGGTTGTACTCACCGGAGTACGGCGGCGCGGTCTCCGGCGCGGCCTCAGCTGGCCTCTGGCGGCGGGATGGCTCGCGCTCGGCCGGCGCCGGCGTGCTTGCGGGCGCTGTGCGGGAGTGAGTGTGTGTGTGGGGATGGAAGGCTAGGAGGGCGCGGGAGGCCTATTTATAGCCCGGGGCAAGCTCCCGGAGCTCCCCCGGCGTTCACCCCGGCCGGGCGCGTGGCATGCCGGCGAGGACAGCGGCGACGCGTGCCCCCCCCCGGCGGCTAACCCCGCGCGAGGCCGTAGAGTGTGGTCGGCGCCGCACTCAAGGTGCGGTGGGCGGCCGTGGGAGCGACACGCGGCACGCGCGTGCCCCAAGGCTTGATCCGCGCCGGTGGGGGCGGATCGGAGGGCGCCGGTGACGGGATGGGCGCGGCGGAGCGGGAGGAAGAAGGATGGTGACGTCAGCGCGACGTCCCCAGGGATGTACAACGCGCGCGCGCGAGAGTTGAGGGAGGTGAGATGGACTTTGGCTAAGGGAAAGCGGGGCTTGGTTTGGGCCGCGGGCGAGCGGGGAAGAAGGCTGGGCCGCGGGGTGGAGCTGGGCCGGCGGGGTGGTTTTGGCCCAAGATAAGGTTTATTCTTTTTCCTTTTTCTGTTTTCCTTTTTCTTTTCTATTTTGAGTTTGAATTTGAATTTGAGTTCTATTTCAAATCTAACTTGAATCTTTGGATGGTTTCTAGGGTTTAGAATTATTCTAAGGTTAGAACAAGCATATGCACATGGTTGGTTTCAAAATACTTTAATGCATTTCATTTTTCTAATGCATTATCCTATCGAAGTTAATCCAGTTTTTAATATTAAAAATACTTCTAATATTCTTTTTAAATGCTCTCTAATTTTAGGGTGTCACACACGGGGTGCCCGCGGGCGCGTAGTGTACCCCATGATATTCCCCCTCTATTTTGGTATGGAATGTTTATCAACCTAGTTGACCCCGGTTAAACATTAGTTTAGATGCATATAAACCTCATTAAAAATTATACAATTTTTTTAGAAAAGTTATGACCAACTCGTAAGATTGTCATATATCAATTTAAAGAGAAGCATATTAATTTTAAAGAAAGATTCAAGGAATAAACTTGATGTTACGTTCATCAAGTTTATATGTTTCGTTTGATAGGTTAGTATGTTGTACAGATTGAGTCTAGCGGACACATGCGCGGCCACTCGCTTGACTAGTTAGTACGCCTCGTTTTGTAGGTTGGTATGCAGCTTGTTGCCTCGTTTTGGTATGGGCTATTTATCAACCCAGTTGGGATACATTATTAATGTATGTCTCCAGTTGTGATTGAAATATATCCAATAAAAGGTACGTTGAACATGTTTGAACATTTTTGTGGAGGTTGATATGACATGGACGTTTGTATGCTATGTTTGATTGATATGTATGATCGTGGACGGTGCTAAAATTTTAAAAAAATTGAAATTTGAAAATTTTCAAAAAGTATATTCACAATGGATCTCAAATTGCGCATAAAAGTATCACGAATCTAGTGGTGAAAACCGTTTGTAAGTTGGATCTTTGAGTGAAGAATTATCGCAAAACGAAAGAAGTAAAAATGATGGGCTTGCATGCATGCATGCGTCAGGTGGCAGGTGCGTCAGGTGACAGATGTGTCAGGTGGCATGTGTCAGCTCGGTTCAGGAGGACCATATGACCCTGACAATGTGTTAATATGACACCAGCAACAAGTTTATATGCCAGCCAACATCAATTGAGTGGGGGGCGTCACGTGGCAAAGGTTGGTGGTTGGGTTTGACCAGATAGTGGATGGTTGGCTGGCCGGGGTTGGTGGTACGTTCAACATGTTTGTATGACTCTTTGTCGAGGTTGATATGACATGACAGTTTGTATGCTATATTTGATTGATATGTATGATCGTGGTCGGGATGAAATTTGAAAAAATTTGAAATTTGAAAAATTCAAAAAATATATTCACAATGGATCTCAAATTTTCCGTAAAAATGTCACAAATCTAGTGGTGAAAACCATTTCTCAGTTGAATGTTTGAGTGAAGAATTATCGCGAAAAAAGAAAGAAAAAATGATGGGCTTGCATGCATGCATGCGTCAGGTGGCAGGTGTGTCAGGTCGCATGTGTCAGCTCTGTTCACTAGGATCATATGACCCCGACAATGTTTTTGTATGACCTTACAGTACAGTTTGTATGACATAAACTTTATATGCCATTATGCCCATGACATTAGGTTTGTATGATGTGCGGACCGGTGGCGTGGGGACCAGGTGACGCGCGCAGAGAGGTGGGAGTTGGGAGCACGTGGGTGGGGGGCTAGCTGGTTGGGTTGGACCAGTAGTGGGTTGGTTGGCTAGGGCTTCCAATAAGCATAGCAAGCCCTGGAGCTCCCAATAGTCGCACCCTGTATGCTAGTAATAAAATGTGACGGACAATGATTCTATTATAGTATATAATCAGCAGGGGATTACCCCTCCTGTTCCATTCAAAAAAATGATTCTATTATAGTGAGGTGAACTCTTAGAACTGCATGACCGTGTGGGAGATTGTATATGCATGCTTACGATTCCAGGAAGCTTTCTTGAACACAGAGTCACAATCAAACATGGAAGGCGACCTACTTGACTTAACTGCCAAACAATCTTTTCACGGAAGCTACCTGAACCTGAATTAGATCCTCCAACACAAGTACGTGTGCATGCATGAACTTTGCAGTTCTCGCCTCTTGTCCTTTTCTCTGGCAAATATATATGTGGTGCATGATACTATAGTGAGGATTCCAAACCAGAAACCTAGTCATTTAGGTGATGATTTTTTTCATCTGTAAAATATAAACAACATAATCAGATTGGTGTACAAAGTAATGCTTAGGAATACAAAATTTATGTTATACAAATACCATGATCATTGGACAGATTCACGGAGAAATTGTACCTGGGCTGACGACGTGCACGAAGACTTGTTTGCCTACACGGCTGTTTAGCCATTGTACACGGCATTTAATTAAACGTTACATGATGCCTAGACGTGTTCGTTTAATCACCCGTTTAGCCCGTTTAATAGCTGTTTAACGCGTTTAATTGACTATTTAGCTAGTATAAAGTGCTAAACAGTAGATGACAATTGTTTACGGTTTAGCATTTAGGATAACATTAACGGAGAGATGACCAGATGCATGGGAGATAAAAACACAAATGACGAATGTTGGAATACACCAGTGTGTGCAGGCATGGAAATGATTTTGTTTGTATATACATGATGGTTTAGACTTACTTTTTCTTTAGTGGTAAATAGGGTAATTTAGATATAAATATAGGGTTATTTTAGGTTCATTACCATAATGGCATAGGTGGGTAACTTTACTCTCATTTTCTAACGTGTCCACCTTGGGTCTTAGGTGGTTTCGTGTGGAGGCTCCTTTATCACTACAAGAAATCATTTATTCTATGACAGAATAATTTCGTCATGGATCACTTGAAAATCGTCATCAAACAGTATCTATGACAATTTCGGAAACTGTCATGGATTGAGCGTCACAGATTATATCGCGTGACGGTTTAGCTGAATCCGTCACAGATTGACTCAATCCGTGACGGTTTCTAACCGTCATAGACTGGCTTTAGACCCATGTAGCCCAGCCCAGGACCAATGTTTATGACGAAAATAACCGTCACAAACTTCGTCATGGATTGAATGATGAGGCGATGTGGCTACTGACATGGATGACATGGATGATGATGTCATCATGGCAGCCCATTTTTAATGGGCCAAAATGAATGTCCCATTTATTAGCAGGCCGAGATGTTAGCTAGGCCAAATATTTTTAGGCCCAATAGCCCACTAAATCTGGCAAATTTATGGCCCAACAAATTTCAAAAGCCCACTAGTCAACAAATTTCAACATGCGCATTTACACAATTGTTTAAACAATATATCATCACGTTCAATAATAAGCATAATAAATCTCATCTCATCACACATGAAACAGCATCTCATTAGCATTAAAAAATAGTGAGAGATGCAATACAATTAGTCAACCAAAAATCTAAAATAATAAAAGGTAAAAAAGTGAATGACAATTGGCAAAGAAATAGTTTATATTTTCAACACTACAGATGAACGCCCAGGAATTGGAAGCAAATAAAACATGCTCTTCATATGTTCATCCCGTCTGCATACAGTGAACCTTTTTTATGTTTTTCTGCCCCTAAGTTCGCCTCAATCCTAGAAGCAAAAAAGGAACAAAGGCATTACCGAGTGAAGAAACAACAAAAGGAAAGTAACAAGATATTTGCTCTAATGGCACACAACATTGTTGATGAAAATAGCATGCTTGTAAGTATACATCCATTCATATGCCACCCAATCTATCTAAGCCAGTTCACACTGCGCCCTTTAGAAACTGTAGAGCATGCAACAGTAGTTCTAGATGCAGTATCAAACATATAACCTTCCAATTTAGTTTGAATTTTGATTAGTGAGGACACTAAGAGAGATGGACATGCTAGACATGAAAACAAGTGTGAGGGATACACATACACCGTCCTAAAATAATATATTCAAGAACAGTTACACAAAAAATCTTCCAAGCATTAAATTCTACAGAGTCTTACAAGTACAATAGAAGCAGTTGGACATCAACCATATAGAATAGAAATCTAGCAGATCAATGACGTGTACTCAAAGTCAACTACTAATAACCTTGTACCAAGGTTAAATTCTTGACATATGTACACGAGGGGAAACATGTTATCATTCTGGAAGCTCACAATTCACAAACCAAGATTAACCTACTACAATGACAGCTACTCAGGTATACAGTAAGTAACTATGCATGCTATCAATTTAAATATTTTATTAAGCTACTGCCACCCCACAAGCATATTTGCAAAGCTAGCTCAATGCATTGAAGACAAGAACATAGATTAATGCAAAGCAAAAATTAATGTAACAGAGATTAAGCTAGAAACGTAGTTATTCATGCAGTAGACATTCAGAGCTCCTTCTTATAGAATGTTGAAGGCACAAAGGCAACAACAATCTGTGGCAAGCATGATAGGACAATCAGAAATCGAAATAAGAAACCGTATACTGAAACATAGAATAATAGAAAGTAAAAACCAAATCATGTGGAGAGTAATATTCGATTAGAAGTGATAAAAAAGTGGTACAGCTGAAATAGCAGCGACATTTAGCTCAAAATACTGTCAATTATCTAGCAAGCCAGGTACTTCTCTAATCTCATGTAGTAGTAATTACAGTTTTATGCATAACAAGAGGAAAATCATGTACTCTTCCCTTAGTGCTTATATAAGCACAGGAGCGCACTAAAGTAGCTGTGTGGTTTACGTGCTAACGCAGCACAACTATAATCGAGATTCCTGAATAAACCCCATATCTACAAAAGCGTTCTTCTAGTTGGACACGCTATAGGGCACATCACAATTCGTTTGGCATTTCATTCAACATGAAGCAGAAAATTAGCAGCGACGGGGTCGTGCCGTACCTGCATTGAGATGTCGATCTTGGAGAGATGCGAGAGACATATGGGGTGGGAGCGGATGGAACGGGCCTGCAGGTGGAGCTTGCCCGAAGGCGAGGCGCGGTCGACACCACTGACTGAACGGCCTGCAGGCGGAGCTCGACCGAGGCGTGGCAGCTCTCACCTGGCGGCCCTGCGGCGCCACCTCCCTCGCCCCTCGCTGCCCAGCTTGCCGTGCATGGCCGGAGCCTGGATCTGGGTCCACGCCAGCCGGATCTGGCCTGGCGCTGCCAGATTGGGCGCCAGACAGCCGCCCATGGCCGACACCTGGCCGCCGTGCGTGGCCGCTACACGCCGGGATTGGGGCTTCGTTGGACCGGCGTCGTCGGCCACCCTCGTCCGTCGCTTCGCCGTGGGGCCGCCAGGGAAGGAGCGGGGACGCGATGAAGGGGGCGCCGCCGGAGGAGGAGGAGGCCGGGTGCAGCAGGTGCGCGGGAGGCGGGGACGAGAGGCGGGCGAGCAGATGGAGCGGGCGAGAGGGGGCGTGGCCGGAGTGTAACACCCTAAAATTCAACTTTTTCAATTAATAAAAATTTCTAGAATTTATTCGTGCTCAGTTAAGGTTTTTAAGGATTTTCTAGAATTTATTCGAATTAAATGTGTGTTGGAAAACATTTTCTCAAATTAAAATAAAGTTTAGGTTGCATTGTTGCATTCATGCTGCTGCATATTTATTTTATTGTGTTTGGGTTCAAGTTTGTTTGAATTCAAATTTTAGTTTGAATGATGTTTTGTTTAAATTCAGCAAGTTCACTTTTGCCCCTGATCTCTTCGGCCCGCTCAGCTTCGCCCCTCGCGCTTTTCGCTTCGCAGCCCAGCCGGCCCAGTTCGCAACGCGGCCCAGCTCCCCGCGCGCGTCCGCCGGCTTGCCGACGTCGAAGGCGCCCGCGCAGCTTTCCGCCTTCACTCCTCGCTCGCGCCCGCGGCCGTCTTGTCGACTTTCCGTTTTCCTCTCGCGCTTGCGCCTGCGGCCGTTCCGCTTTCGCCCGAGCCGCTGACAGGTGGGGTCCACCTGTCATCCCCGCCGTGTCTCCGTGCCCGAGCCGGACTCGAGCTCGAGTCCGAGCTCCGCGTTCCCCGCGCGCGCGGCCTTGGGCCCGCACGCCAAGGAAGCCCCCCGGCCTATTTAAAGCGCGCGCCGCCTTTCTCCTCGCCCCCCTTGTGCCCTAGCTCTTCCCCGCGCGCCGCCGCCGCTCCGCAAACCCTAGCCGAGCGCCGCCGCCGCCTCGAGTCGTCTCCAAGCTCGCCGTCGTTTTGGTAATCCTCGCGAGGAGCTCCGCGTTGGTTTGGTGCGCTCCGCGCGCTCTTCCGTGCCCTCTAGCGCTTTCCCGCGTGCGCCGCCGCTCGCCGGCCATGGCGCCGCCGCCGCCGTCGCCGCGCCCTCGCCGGAGCAGCCGCCAGCCGTCGATCGGAGACGGACGGCCGAGATTAGATCCCGGCGCACCCCTTCGCCTCAGTCCACCGTGGACCAGTGGACCGGGTCCACGACCGCGGTCCACGGCGCCGCCGCGCCGACGTCAGCGCCGGCGTTAGCGCTGACGTCATCATGGCGTCAGCCGCCGTCAAGTCGCCGTCGCCGTCTGCCGTTTTGCAGAAAACCCCCTGGCTTTCTTCTTATTTACATCTTTACTTCGTGCAATTCTAAAATCTTTACGGTTTAGTCCTTTTATTTACGTTTAGGCCCCTGGAAGTTCCTGATCTTTACCAGCAAGTCCCTAATCTTGTTTTTATCATAACTTTTGCATCTTAACTCCGTTTTGCGCGTTCAAGATATCGTTGGAATCGTCGTTTTATGTAAAATCTATATGGGTAGACCATGTGTTGGTTTCTTATGATTGTTGTACCGTTTTCTTATTATTTTATTTTGCTTGTGCATGTGTGTACCGGTAGACGATCCGCGCTTTGAGGACTTCCCGGGAGAGGAGTTCGAGGAGTTTGAGGAGTTCTGGCAGCAGCAAGGGTTCGCTGAAGGCAAGTCGCCTTGGTCATGCTTTGTCCTATTTAAATTAAGAACTTACTTTTATGTTCAACCAACCATAGTTGCATGTTATATTTAATTTTGATGGGTTTACCTATTAAGGACATGCATAGCCACCCTATCCTGATTATCATGCCTTTACCATGGGTTAATAAATTTGTTGTAGCTTTTTGCTAGTGCTCTACTGTTTAATTGAACCTATGTTAATCTTGATTTTATCGCGTTATGCCTCGGTAACAAGATCATCTATTTAATTGGAAACATGGAGAACCACCCGGGACATACCGTACAACCGCAGTGCTAATGGGCTCTGGCCTTAGCCAATTAATTAGATATTTTAGTCTTTGTAGCTTTACTCGCAAGAGGCAAGAGGGGGAGACTGTAGTTGGTGTATAACCCGGCCCCTATTTGGGAGGAAGCCTTTGCTAAGGTGTGCCCATTGGAGAGGTTTATACATCACACTGATCATGAATCCTTAGCGAGCTATCATTAGTAGCGTATCTTTGTAAAGGCTTCGTAGTGGATCCCTGGCCATTCACCAAAGGAAGTGTCTAATGGGGCCTTGCAAACCTCGGCAAAAAGGGTGACACTTCTGCTGGGTAAAGCTGTACAAACCTTGCAAGGTTAATAAAAAACTATCATGATAGCCGTGCTCACGGTTACGAGCGGCCTGGACACTCACATATTTAATTTATCGGAACTTTATTCAAATCATTTACTTTATGTTGAGGCTCTCATCTTTATGTTATTTTATTCATTAATTGTGGGTGGTATAAACTTATACTTAAACTTGCTTAATTAAAATTTGATCAATTAAAATGCTAAATGCTTAAACCTTCAGCCTATCTTGTTTAAGCCTTGCATATCATCTCGTTATCTTTAGCTTGTTGAGTACGGCATGTGCTCACGCTTGTTCATTTATTTTTGCAACGACCGATCCGGATTTGTTCAGACGTGGAGAGCTTTGAGGAGTTCACCGGCGATTTCCAGGAGTTCTAGGCTGCGTCTCTGCCAGGCAACCTCAAGGTCTTAGAGGAGTTTCGTTTGCAGCGTTAAATAAAGACTCTATTTATTCTTTGGAGACAAACCTTGGCTTGTAATAATGCTATTTACTACTCTCTATTTATTCTTGCACGCTGTGATATTTATTTTTGTCGATTATATGTGAGTTGCCTTGGTTAATGACTTGCATATAAGATGGTTCGTTTTCTTCTGAAAACGGGCGTGACACGGAGGGGGAGGCGCGGTGTGTGCGGGTGTGCTGGAGGGAAGGGAGGAGGAGCTAGGGTTAAGTGCAGATGCATCGGATTATATACCACGGGAATGAGATCTGAGCCGTCGATCAGAAATGGATGGACAGGAATGATTGGGCCGAGGGCGCATCCAGAGAAATCAGCCCGGTTTGTGGCCTGTTTAGCTTTTCTTTTTTCATTTTATTGCATCATTGTGAAAGTAATTACAATTTGAACTGTAGGTATCTCAAATAATATATAAAAAATGCCTCAAAAATATATATTAAGTATCTCTATTCTATTATAGCTCATATTGTGAGAATAGATGAAATTTTCAAATGTTTGCTTAGTATAATTCAAACTTCTACTTGCAACCTTATTATGAAATAGTGATATTAATACTTTAAATTTCTCTACAAAACTTCTAAAAAGTAACACGACAACATATATTTTTGTCCATATGCTCACCGTGAAAAACTTAGATAGCTTTGGTCGAGTTGAAAAACTTAGATAGCTTTGGTTCGATCTCTCGATGTTGCATGTTTTTTTGTCCAAGTAGGCGAGATTACAATAGATAAAATACATTTGTTACTATCGGTCAACACAAGCCAACGCTTAGTGTAATGGTATGACATCCTAGTCTGTTGCTCGAGACGTCTTCACTTTTTCTCCCTTTTTCCGAATACGCATACTACTGATACATAATTAAAAAACAAAACGGTTGAATCCGAACAAGACAAAGATCTGGCGCAGTGGTAAAGAATATGGATGTTGAGCGTGAAGTCTCCGGTTCGTTTCCCTTGCTAGTCAAATTTGTTTTGTAAAATTTTAGTGGCGTGGGCGGCCGTTGGGGTGGCCGGTGACCTGGTGGCTACCAAGGGACAGTGGTAAGGCGCTTTCACAAGTTCTCACACCAAGGTTCAAATTCTTAGTATGCTGAATTAACTCCTTTTCTTAATTCTTTTTTATTGATTTCTAATTTTTTTTCTAGCGCATAATGATTTTCAATTTTTTTCCTAGCGCCTCTTAGTTTTTTTTAAAAGTAAGGCATCTAATTTTCTTTAAAGTAACTGGCATTTTTGTTTCATCAAATTTGTGGTTGAGTATGATATCAAATTCACAAATTTCATTTTCAATCTATGACGGTTACCGGGGTTCGTCACAGAAATCAAGCCCGAATTTGAGCCCGTATGGGCTATTTGCAGGACTATGACGGTTTTTAAATTCGTCACTAAGAATCCATCACAGATTAAACATTTTCTTGTATTGTATTTTTTATATTTTTCTAGAGTGTCCACCTAGGATCATAGGTGGCTTCACTTGAAGGCTTCAAAAGGAACCTCCAATTAGTAATAGTAAGATTAGTTCCATTTACTCCTTCACTATATTTTCCTCCATGTACAATTCTTGTCTTTTAAGTTAAATTTTACTGGGTGATGGTGGACATCATAACCTATATGCGTGGCAAAAAAAATCTCATTAAGGTGTAAATTTGACCAACATTAATAGTTGCCGGAGTAAATTTGACCAACATTAATAGTTGCCGGAGTAAATTTGACCAACATATATACATGGCTTTATGGAGTTATCCTGAATTTTTGGCACACTTGAAGGAATAATTTGACCTTGTTGCTTGTGTAATACGCAATATTTGTATTGCTAGAGTTGCTCTCAAATAGCCCTACATGGGTTGCACCTGATGGGCCCAAACTTGACTTTGCTTCTCTTCGGCTCTCACCTTTGGTGCTTCTCAAATTTGACCCATTTTTCGTTAACATTTTGGAGGTGGGAGGGTTACCGGTCAAAGTAAGTGAATGTAAACAGTTAGGATACAAGATCTTTTGTTGACCAGCAAGATGATTTATAAATTAAATGAGTACAATTAGACATCTATTGAACCATAAATTCCTTAAGAACAGCTTGAGCTTTACAAGGTCAAGTACACAGTTCATTTGCGCTGGGCACAACATATATATACTATTAATAATTATTTAGATTGGCTACAAATATTCATAAACATCGTTTAACTAGAAACTAGTGGATGGAGTTATCTTTTAGATTCCATTTATGATGAGGCTTCACTTTTCTTAGTTTTAAGGTAGAATCCATCTGACATGAGATTATCGTCATGTGTCGGAAAACCTTCAGGTGGTGGAGGGAGGGATGTGTCCACCGTTGGCCCATCTTCTACTATGAACACTGCTGCCATGCCCATGGACAGATGAAACTCATAGTGGCAATGCATGAACCATACCCCTGTACACCATTTAAGGCAAAGCATTAGATGGGGGAGTGCAATGGATGCCTGGAAAATGCAGTGGACACGAAAGAACTTTTACGCACCTGGATTATTCGCCACAAATCGAACTGCGATCCACCCAAGATTTGGGACGAGCACAGTATTCTTCGCTGGTGGATTCAGAAGGTTGTACCTCGCCACATCCTTTGCCGCATCGTAGTTACCGAGGCCTTGCGCGACAATGATCATGTCGTGCCCATGTAGGTGCATCGGGTTGGAGTCACCCTGCAGCATTGCTGAGCTTTGGAACACCATTTCCACCACAGCACCGTGTCGGAACCGCCGCACCAGCATCTCCTTTGTAGTCGGCTCAAGCCTCTTCTCCTTGGGTCCAAATGGGATCAAAGCACGGTCAGTGAAGTTGTACAAAACTGGAGGCCTATCGGGAAGCTCTTTTGTCTTGTTCAAGCTGCCGGTGTGGTAGTAGTGCGCTTCTAGCAATGGCGTGCTTGTCATCGGAGGCTGAAAGGAGACATTGTTCATGGTCGCCACGAGGATGTTGCTGCCGTTATCGATGGTGCCTTTCTCGCAGCTCAGACCTCGCGGGCAAGCAGCGGCGCCAAGGCCAAGCACAATAAACAGGTGCTCGTCGACTTCCACCGGCACTGGTGAGTGCCGCCGTTGGTGCCGGCTAGTCATGTTTCCATGGAAGTAGAATGAAGTAATCGTATCATGCTGGTCCGGCATCTCAGGGGCTACCGGCACGTCACCGGATGAACCTGCAGGTCGCCCTTCTTCATTGTTGCAGCTTGACACCGATGCTGCTTCACTGTTGCTGGGGCAGGGGTTATCCCTGTACCTCACCATCCCTCTCGTGGAGTGCTCCGGGGTCTGTGTGTCGGGCAATGGCGCCTGGTTCGGCAGGGCGACCATGTAATACCTGCTAGGGGGAGCATCAGCAACCAATAGGGCATCCACCGTCTCCCCAGGCGCAATCGCTATGACATCCATGGTGTAAGGTGTGACATAGTTGGCATCGGCGGCGACCACCGTGAACTTGTGCCCGGCAATCTTGAGGTAGAACTCGGAGAAAAGCCCGGCATTGATCAGTCGTAGCAGGTAGGTCTTGCCATGCTCCACGTCCAGCACGTAGCCATCTTCCGGGGTGCCTTAGGAGTAGAAGCAGCACGTGGTTTCATTCAGTAACAAAATCAAAGAACTTGCCGTTCTTGACAAAGTTGACATCAATTTCTCACCGGAGCAGTTGAAGAGATCACCGAGCTTGCCGTTGATTGTGGATGCACTGGCGTAATCATTAAACACGCCATGCATCATGTTGCTGCCCACCTGAGCGAGATCCATTCCCCACCAATCCCCTGCCACGCACACAGCATCGAGTTCATTGAAAACAACACCGGTTCCGATCAGAAGATTGAGTAAAAACAGCCAAAAATTCAAAACTCCAGTGTAAACTTGTTCCCTATCTTTGAAAATCATCAAAATGCGAAAGCCAAAATACTTTACAAACCTATTATGATGGGTACCTCCTTATGAGGCTTAGGGAAGGGGTATGAGGCAGGCGCATTTCTCGGCCGGATGATGAGGGCACCATGGAGAGTTGCTCGTATGCAGGGGACGTGAGCGTGCCACCACAGGGTGCCTTCCTGCCCAACGACGTCAAACCTGTAGGTGAAGTTGTGGCTCGGTAGGATGCAAGGTTGGGTAATCATGGGCACCCCATCGGCCCAGCAGTTACGCCACTGCTTCACTCCATGCCTAAACACAACACAAAAGAAAACATTCAAGCCAGTTTGAGGGGAATGGAATGTATTAAATCTACATTAAGTCAAATATCAAAATCCCCCTCAATCCGCTCCAGTTTAGCGACCATAAAGATACATTTTTTATTTTCTAAAAATTTTCTGGCTCTTTATCTTTTTCTTCCCTGCTGCACAACCGTTCAAGTACAAACCAAAGATCAACAGCTAAAACCACTTAGGTATAAAATCTTATAAATGCATTAGATGGTTTAAAACCTCAAATATGTGCCCGCACATAGTTCTGTAGACAGCATTTCCCAATTAAAAATAAAAACTAGATGTAGTATAATAGTTAGGCTTTGATGCTTTGAACCAAGAAATTGAGCCAGCAAATGACTAGGTACATAGTTGATTATTACCAATGGATTGTGATGTTGTGGGGCGACTTGTTGACGACATGGACAGCGACGATATCTCCTTCGGTGACCTCGATCGCTGGCCCCGGCAGCTGCCCGTTCACCACGGTGACCAGCGTCTCCTTGCACAGGTGTGTCATCTTCACTTGGCTCACCTACACAAACACATATTCCACCAAATCAATGCTATGCAGAAAGATGGATGTACTCATGTGTAGATCAAAGTGACGGAAGCAGGTCGATCATGCTTACAATGAAGGTGTGCTCGGCGACGGCTCCAGTTGCCGGTGGGGCATTGATGCAGAGGAAGGAGACGATGGTTATGGCAACCGCCGCGAGGAGGCGATGGCTTGCCATGGTTCCCAACTTTGTCTGCTTTCCTTTGCTCTGCAATGTGCTGTATATATTCGGGTCTAATTGGCAGGGAACTTCTCTGCACGTCTGCTGCATGTGCCTTAATTAGTTGTCGAAGAATTAGGACCTGAGTCCTTCATGATTATTATCTATTTTAATTTATTCCTGCAAAGCCACAAGATGATTTATTTTACAATGTGAGCCTCATGGTTCCTTTGTTTCAGTACTAGCTGCTGCTGTGCTTGAATTGGGTCTTCTCTAACGGTCAAGCCGTTGTGACCTGGCCATGAACTCGTTGTTTTTTTATTCAAATGTTAATTCTGTGCATCCCATTTTTAATTTTTATGAATGAGTGGCGTAGTGCACTGAAAGGATTACATGTATATCCACATGCTGGGTGATGGATCTAACGGTGATCTGGCAGATCAATTGACCAATATTGATTAGGAGTTTAGTTGGAATAACAAATCTGAACCAGGTTGTCTGCATGTGGGAAACCCTTGCAAAAGCTTGCTGCCGTGATTTTAATTTAGGGACGTAGAAAGGTAGATCTCCCTTCCGTTGACTTAGTGTGCAGTGGTTTTATGTTACTAGCTGAGAGTTTCACTGACGCCTATGGCCTATGGGAACCTTCTTCAGCTACTGTACATGAAAGGGGACGAAGGGGTTCTGAAATGGTCTAGACACCCTTAAACCACTGCGCAGTGGTGGAGGTGTAGGCATGCGCCGGTGGCATGGCGGCGTCGGTGGAGGCGCAGGGAGCGAGGGACATAAAGCTGGAGAGCCGCAAAACTTTAGAGTTTTACACCTTTAATTTCTTACTTGATAATTAATTTGGTACTAGTCCATCAACCCGTGCTCCTGCACGGTCTATTTTTTTAATACATTATATTAGATAGTTATTTAAACTTTCTATCTAATAATCAATTTTTTACCTATTACTCTCTCATTTATGTACTATTCCAACACAACACTCTTATTTATATGCATTTATCTTATTAAATTGTGATTGCCTTTTAATTAACAATTACTCTACATTTTTCGTTCACATTTGCATGTCTATATAATTTAGAATCATATATTAGTTTACTTTTGGACATTTATGTATAACGAACATAGAAATAATTGGATTAAAATAAGGTGTTTAGACATATGTGGTTAATTTAGATACAAATTAAAGAGGGTATTTCAAGTTATTTCATGTAATAACATATATGAGTAATTTAATGAATATTAGACGATTAATTTACATTATTATGTAATGGTAGAGGTGGTAATTTAGAAAAATGTTTAGGGGTTTACTTTAGAAAAAATTTATAACGATGGTCGTGGCTACGTTTTTTTAAAAAAAATAATAGACTAATGGCTATGATTATTAGAGCCCACGGGATTTATTTGAGGTTGTTTTTTATTTTTGCGAGAAACTTTAGATTTCTTGGGCACCATTTGGGCACAGACTCTTTTTGGCCCATCGAACCTAATGTGCTTGCCAAGTCCTCTAAATCAGGAATTCCTATATGTCTTTCAGAATATTTTTTTTCTTACCCACCTTTCAGTATTTAAGATTCGCACAGCTACTCTTGTCCATTAGATTTTTAAAAAATGTGGGCTCAATATTGACAAAAGTTGGGTAACATTTTTTATGGACACACCCATCTAAGAAAATATTGGCTCAACATTTTTTATCCAAAAAATTTCATAAAATGTTTGCTCAACTTTTAGAAAAATGTTGAACTCAATTTTTTTAAATGTTGGTTCAATATTTTTTATCCAATATTTTTCTGTCCGAATGTTGAATGGGTCATTATTCAAGGTTCGATCTGGGCCTTGATAGGCTAATAGTCGAACCCCTTCGGAAATGCTATGTATCTTCCGGTAGATTTTTTTTATTCCTCGTGTTCTATTATTTGAAATTCGTGCAATTAATAGACATCATTGGATCTTCTTCCCAATCCTAACCCGCCATATCCAACCCCCCCCCCCCCCCCCCCTCCCCCTACCACGCCCCCTCAACCGCGCCGCCAGCCACCCATGGCCCTTCCCCATGCCACTGTCATCAGCCGCCACGCCTGCAGCGCCGTTGCCCAGCACCACATGGTCTCGCGTCCGTTTCTCCATTTCATGCCGTCCGTCGCACCGGGCTCGCACACCCTGCAGCCCCGTGCCGCTGGCTTCGGCCCCCGCAGACTTGCCACAGTTAATCACGGGCCCTATGCGGTCGGCCATAGCATCATGCGGCCGCGCAGAGACTCGTTGTGGCCTATACCATCGCTTGCTGATGCCGAACAAGAAGAAAATGTTCAGCTCTTCTTTTCAAAAAATGTTATTTCAATTTTTTCAAATAAAATGTTGAACAATTTCTAGAAAAATATTGGGGTTCAAAAGTTTTGAAATAATGTTGATCACATTTTTTTCAAAAAATTTTGAGGTTCAACCTTTTCTGAAAAAAGGGTAGGTTCGACTGTTTTAAAAAATATGGTTAGTATTTTCTAGTGGAATGTTGAATGAGCCGTTACTAGTTGTGCTTTGGTGTGATTTATAGATGGATTGCATCTTCCACGAGACGAGATACATACCCACCCCCCCCCCCCCCCCCCCCCCCCTCCCCATCCAATCCTCTACACCAGACCTGTACTAGTGGGAGATCTGGTGGATGAACACCAAAAACTGCACTGATGGTGCATGCGTTCTAAGCAATTCATATAGATAACTCAAACATATACAATATTGCGCACAATATGGAATGCAAACGCAGAAACCTAAGGGTACATGTGCATCCACATGGGCAATGATTCTACGGTGTCCTGGCATTCTGCTTTTTTTTTTTTTTTTTGGCCAAGCCCCAAAGCAAGTTGAAAACAAACACATTAAATAAAGACCTGACTGGACTGACTAAATCTGGATCAGCATCCTGGTTAGAATCGCTAATCAAGAAAAGAAAGATCTAAACCAGGTTTTCAACATGTGAGGAGCCCTGCAAGAGCTTAGCTCCTAGTTTCTTTATTCCTCCATCTACTAATCCATTAGTGTTTTGGAGTTGGCCTCTTGTCACAGTCCATGTGTCCGGTTCTGATAAAATTATTAGCCCCACATTATCTAAATAAGTTTGAGCTAGCTTATCTAAATAGGTTGCTCCAACATTTTATAGGAGTGGAGGATAAAACTGTTAAAAGAAATGCTATAATGTATTCAGGCTCGTTCTACATGGGAGTTGGACCGTAAAAAGATTTTATATGCCAGGGTGTTACACTACCAAGAAGAATTTCCACGTTGGCCCTTAAGGTCTCGAAATTGCAAAGTTAATTAAAGAGAAGAAGAGTAAAATAAAAATATAATTATACACCACTGTCGTTGCAAATAAAACATAATAATACCATGCCATGTGTACTCTTTAAATTATTACCCACCATTGTCATTACAAGAAATTAACCAAATTATTCATACATAAATTACCCGGGAGATGCATTGGCACTTGTGAGGAAATTAACCAAATATATACATGTTCATACATTCACCACCACTACATTACACAAGAGTTAATACAAAATACCTTATGCATGCTTCTCCATTGCCCACCTCCACCATTATTAAAAACTCACTTAATTTAATAGTTGCTTAAGTTTACTCCTCATTACATACAGATCCAGCTTGTAAATCAAAATTGTAATTCACTATGATGTAAAAGAAAAAAATAAAAACAAATAAAAGGAAACGAAGCTAGGCATACATTAAAAGAGGTACATGGAGAAAAGGCACAAATGATATAATCTATTCTCTCTAGCTCCCTGCCGCACAGCATAGATGGTTTGATTGACCCACATTTTTTTCATAAAATTGGACAAATTGTGTGGGCCGCCAAGGTAGTTTATTTGGAAATAAAGTCCAAATATGCATCAGGCTTCACCATTTCTTTGTTTGGAGGCACAATTCATCCGACAGAATATTATCATCACAGCCACAACATAATGGAAAATCAGCTGGTGGTGGAGGGAGAGATGTGTCTACTGTTGTACCATCCTCTACAATGAACACTGCCGCCATTCCCATCGCCAAATGAAACTCGTAGTGGCAATGCATGAACCAGACCCCTGTAAGACATGTAAGATTAAGCATTAGATCTGAGGGGTACTATTTTTCTTTCACCAAATATTGTTATTTGTTTCTTGACTTTGCTAAAAAAGATTATACTACTCTCGCAACAAGGTCATGTGCTTGGCTTTCTTTAATAATAATGCACGCAACTCTAAAGCCTAAGTATTGTGAATTGTACGGAGTACCTGACAATGCAACTTACGGCTGGTTAATGAAATCCATTTGTTAGTAAAACGATCGAGTTAGTATTAAAAATTTGTGTCAAGCTACTAAAGAAGTCAAACTTCACAGAGATAATTTTGAATGGATTTGGAGTCTATATATGAACAGAGTTATTCATGTTTCCGCTCAATATGAAGTTTTGCTGGCAAATACAGTGAGCAAAAATATCTTATACGCACCTGGATTCTTGGCAACAAATCGGACGGCGGCCCATCCCAGATTTGGGACGAGAACTGTATTCTTCACTGGTGGATTCACCAGGTTGTACCTCGCCACATCTTTCGCTGCATCATAGTTACCAAGCCCCTCTGCAAGCAGGAACATGTCATGACCATGTAGATGCATCGGGTTGGAGTCGCCCTGCAGAATTGCCGTGCTCTGGAACACCATGTCCACAACGGCACCCTGCCGGAACCGCCGCGCCACCGTGGCCTTGGACGACGGCTCTAGACTCATCTCCTTGGGTCCAAATGGAATCAAGGCAATGTCAGTGAAGTTGAACAGCCTCGGTGGCTCATCTGGAAGTTCTTGCATCGGGTCATTGCTTCCAGTGTGGTAGTAGTGTGCTTCTAGCATTGGTGTCGCCGCCATAGGATGCTGGAAGGAGACATTGTTCATGGTTGCAAGCACAATGGTCTCGTTCTTATCGCCCCTCTTGCAGGACTGCTTGCCATTCCGGCAGATTGAGCCAAGGCCGAGCACTATGAATATGTGCTCGTCAACTTGCTGAGGGACTTGCCGGTGGTGCAGGCTGGTCAGGTTGCTGTGGAAGTAGAACGATGTGATTGTGTCGTGGTGGTCAGGCATCTCAGGCGCTACTGGCACATCAATGGTTGGACCTTCAACTTTTTCTTCTTCTTTTGTGCCACGTCTTGACCATACTGCTGGTGCTCCATTGGCGATGTCGGAGCTGTGGTTGTCTCTGTACTGCACCATCCCTCTGGTGGTGAATTCCGGGGTCTGGGTGTCCGGCAATGGCGCCTGGTTGGGCAGGGCGACCAAGTAGTACCTTCCAGGTGCGGCATCGGCAACAACCAGTGCATCCACCGTCTCGCCGGGTGCGATCGCGATAACATCCGTGTTGTAGGGGCTGACGTAGTTGGCGTCGGCAGCGACCACCGTGAACTTGTGCCCAGCGATCTTGAGGTAGAACTCGGAGAAAAGCCCGGCGTTGATTACTCGTAGCAGGTAGGTCTTGCCGGGCACAACGTCCAGTACATAGCCATGTTCCTTGACACCTTCAGAGTTGAATTGAAGCACACACTTTGTTCAGAGGGAAAAAAAAGGGAACATGTCTCTGATACAAACGTACGTCCATGCTGTAATTGCTTACCGGAACAATTGAAGAGGTCTCCAAGCTTGCCATTGATTGTGGAACCACTGGCAAAGAAATCAAAGGAACCATGCTTCATGCTCCAATCCACCTTTGGAAGGTCCAGCTCCCACCAGTCCCCTGCGACACCATCAGGATGATTCACAAAAACAAATCCAGCTCACAAACTGATGCCAAAACATTTCACATCTCCTACAGCTAGTTTCACAACCATGCCAGAGTCGAAGAATGTTCGATTCCGACAGGAAAAGTGCATTTTCATTTGTTCCAAATGGGACCTTAGCTTGACAATGTAAAGCGAAATAATTTCACGAACCTATAATGATGGGGACCTCCATATGAGGATTTGGAAATGGGTAGGAGCTCGCCCCATATCTTGGCCGAATAATGAGAGCACCATGCACGGTTGCCCGGAGGAAGGGGACGTGAGCATGCCACCAGAGGGTGCCTTCTTGCCCGACGACGTTGAACCGGTAGGTGAAGTTGTGGTTCGGCATGATGGGGCGTTGGGTAACCATGGGTACCCCGTCAGCCCAACAATTCAACCATTGCTTCACTCCATGCCTAGATCAGACAACACAAAAGGTATTGCTAAGATAGAAAGAACGAAATCAATTTTGGTATCAAAATGCTGGAAACCAACTTGTTTTGTCTGATCATAAGGTACTTGAAAACAACGGAATCAGTTGAGTAAGGTCCTTAAGACTATTTACCAATGGATTGTTATATTGAAGGGCGACTTGTTAACGAGAAGAACAGACACCGAGTCTCCCTCTGTCACCTCTATGGCCGGCCCAGGGAGCTGCCCATTTACCACAGTGACCAGCGTCTCCTTGCACAGGTGAGTCATGTTCACCTGGCTCACCTACATGACATGTTCAACAAATCAAGATTTTCCAAATTCATAACAGTTAAATGGTGATTGAGATTAAACCATGGAAGAGTTTTGCGCTTACAACGAAGGTGTGCTCGACAAGAGCAGCGCCGGCTGAGAGGGCCATGGCGGAGAGGAAGAAGATGATGGCCGCGGCGGACGCCATAGGAATTCTCCGAGCCTCACTGACTCTTCACACAGTTGGCAGGTTTGACTGATTTAGTTTTGCTCCATCTTGGTCGAGCTAATAAGCGATCTGAACGTCATGCATGCAAGTGGCTGCCTTTCTTTTTAGAAGGGCAATAAGTGGTGGCTGCCTTGACGAAGAACAAGATGCCAATGTGAGACACACATGATTTCTTTTTTTTTTCCTTACAGTGCCTAAGATAATTCATTTTTACCACACTTGCCTCGTGGTCTCTTTGTTTCACCGTTACCATGTGACAACCCGCAAGGGAACCTTTGACTTATTAGAGCCCTAGGCAGTGGAGGTAAGATCAATGTTTTAAATAGCTGGCTATAGCTGCAGCTATAGCCGGGCTATAGCCGCTGGGGAGTGTTTCCGCTAGGATATGACGATTTTAGCGACACGCTTAGCGCAACAGCTAATAGCCGCAATAAGCCGGCAATATCCGCTAAATGAGACTGCTTTTAGCGGCGGCTAAATCAGCCCGGGAGCCCAAAATTGCAAACAGTAGTGCGCGGCCCAAATTTCGCCAGCCCATATATATACAGCTTCTCTCGGTGGCTAACCCTAGACATTTCCCACTCTTCAGTCTTCACTCCACTGAAAAGCGGCGGCGGCGGCGGCTCCTGCATCGGCCAGCGGCGGCGGCTGCTGCGACGGTGCGCCGGAGCCAAGGAAGACCACAAACTCCCCGTTTCCGTTCCTCCTCTCTGCTCTTCGCCTCTTCCCCCAAGCGGCAGCAGCAAGAATAGGCAGCCGCGGCGGCGTGCTTGCGGCCGGAAGCAAGGAAGACGGCCACAAAAGCCTCGTCCCCCACTCCTCGGTCGTGTCAGGCACTCAGGCTACAAGCACAATGTCCCAGACGGGGGAACAAACAGGCATGCTTTTTTCTTCTCTTCTTGATAGATTCAGATGTTTTCCTGCTGCACATTCTTAAGATTGGTACTTGTTATGTGGATACGTTGGTAAGAATCTAGGACATAGAGGCAAATGACGTCGGCACTAAGGTTCAGACAAAGTTGTCAACTCAGAAAAGAGAAGAGAGAAGAGATAGAGTTTGTGAGTACATTTGCCAATTCTTCTATGAAGCCGGCATTCCACACAATGCAGTCACCCTTGATAGCTTTGCATACATGCTTGAGGCAATTGGACAGTTTGGTAGAGGCTTGAGAGGCCCTAGTCCCTATGAGATGAGTGGACCATTCTTGCAGAAAAGGAAGCAGAAGGTGTTAGAAGGATTCAAGAACCATAAGGAATCATGGGAGCTCACAGGTTGTACAGTGATGACGGATGCATGGACTGACAGGAAAGGCAGGGGGATAATGAATTTAGTTGTGCACAGTGCTCATGGGGTTATCTTCTTAGATTCAGTGGATTGCTCAGGTGAGAGGAAAGATGGCAAATATATATTTGAGCTTGTAGACAAATGCATAGATGATATAGGGGAAGAACATGTTGTCCAGGTTGTCACTGATAATGCCAGTGTCAATACAACAGCTTCAAATCTACTGAGAGCAAAGCGACCCTCAATTTTCTGGAATGGATGTGCTGCTCATTGCTTAGACCTCATGTTGGAGGATCTTGGGAAGCTTGGACCAGTTGAGGAAACCATTGCTGGAGCAAGACAAGTGACTGTGTTCTTGTATGCTCATACTAGGGTGTTGGATCTGATGAGGAAATTTCTTCAAAAAGACTTGGTTCGCTCTGGGGTTACTCGATTTGCCACTGCTTATTTGAATCTGAAAAGTTTGTTGGACAACAAGAAAGAATTGGGAAGGCTATTCAGATCAGATGAGTTCAATGAATTGGGCTACTTGAAGAAGGCCAAGGGGAAGAAAGCCAATAAAGTGGTGAAATGTGACAAGTTTTGGAAAAATGTTGACATGGCTGTTAACTTCTTTGAGCCATTAGCTAACGTGCTACGGAGAATGGATAGTGATGTGCCATCGATGGGGTTCTTCCATGGATTAATGCTTGAAGCAAAGAAGGAAATATCTGAGAGGTTTGACAATGATGAGAGTCGCTTCAAAGTTGCTTGGGATATTATTGACAAGAGGTGGGACAGCAAGCTGAAGACTCCATTACACTTAGCAGGATACTATCTGAACCCCTACTTTTACTACCCAAAGAGATCACAGATTGAGCTTGATGGATCTTTTAGAGCTGGTGTGATTGAATGTATTACAAAGATGGTGGATGATGAAGCAACCCAAGACAATATAATTGAAGAGCTCAACATGTACCAAGGGGAACAAGGGTCATTTGGACAAGAAATTGCCATACGGCAGAGGAGAAACAACAATTTGAATCCAGGTGAATAACAAAATTTAATATGATTGATGCATATCATCTTTTGTTGTCACCATTATTTAACTCTTGACTTTTTGTGCAGCAAAGTGGTGGCTAAACCATGGGACATGCACACCAAACTTGAGGATATTAGCATCAAGAATTCTGAATTTGACATGCAGCTCCTCAGCTTGTGAGAGGAATTGGTCGGTTTTTGAACAGGTAAAAATAAAAATCTGCTTCTTGCTGCTTCTAATAATTTATAATTCTAGAAGTAACTTAAACCATTTATGCATGACCAATGTTCCCAGATTCATACAAAGAAGCGAAACAAGCTACTTCATGACAGGATGAGAGATCTTGTCTTTGTCAAATTTAACTCCAAACTAAGGAACAAGAAAGACAACAAAGGTAGAAAAAGAGATCCTTTAGAGAAGGAAATAGATGATGTTGTGGCTGATAATGGCAATGAATTCATCACTGGTATTATACCTTTACCAAGTGAAGTTCCTGAACAAGTGCCGCAAGCTGGAGCATCACAAGGAGAATCAAGATCACAAGCACAACCAAAAAGAAAGAGACCTGTGCGCCCAAGGAAGAAAATGAGGAGCCTGCAGTCTTTGATGCGTGATGCTTCAATGCAGCCTGTAACTTCATCATCCGATTCAGAAGATGATGACGACGATGTTGCAATGCAGTCCTCTGATTCTGAGTAGTAGAGCCATGTTCTAGGAAGGTCTTGTAGGCTGGGAATTGGGATGTATTCTTGTGAACTGTGTTGTTGTTGCCTTGTTGCTGGTGGCCTGATGATCTTTTATTTTGTAGCGTATGTGTATCACTCTTATGATGTACTCAGTACTCTTATGATGGTCAGGTGTAGGTGTGATGATAGATGAGTTGATGTTGTGTGATCAAGTCCTTGGATTTTGTTTTTTTTTTACAATTCGGCTAAATTGCTTAGCTGCGGCTATAGCTGGGATATAGCTGCTCTTAGCTTTTTTTGAGACCAACAGCTAAGAGGCTTAGCCAGCTATTTAAAACATTGGGTAAGATATAGACCACTGAGGTAAGATATAGACCACTGGGGATAGCATCGAAAAACATGGAGGAACAACGTAAGTAGCACTACTGCAGAAACCGTTAACCTCATCTGCCCATACGAAGCGGGCCATAACGGTCCGCTTAGTTTACGTCATTCTAAGCGGCGTGACCTGTGCTGCTTAGAATAAGGCCATCATACGAAGCGGTGAAACTCATGAGCCGGCTCGGATATGTAAAAGAAGCGGTGCAAAAATAGCCCAGTTAGAATGATTCTTTATCCTAGACGGTGCATTATATACCGGCTAGAATATTCGTTTACTGAAGCAGATTTAATTTGACCCGATTGCTTTGAAAATTTAAAATGCATATATATTGGAAGTTGAAGTGCTGATGTGTTCATCTTGCGATATAAGTTGAAGTAGGCGTGCGCATGTGAAACCGATCGAGGATCTTCTTCAGCTTGCGATACAAGTTGATCGCAATCTTGATCTCTATTCTCCTTTGCCTATAAATAAAGCCTTCGAGGGTCATTCTTCCTCACACCATACCCATAGCCATAGCGCAAAGAATAGATCTCGTAGGCAGAAAGCTCTTGCTTCTTGACTCCACAGCCACACCTTCCTTTTCTCATCGCTAAGAGAATTCTCGTGATAGGGTTGGGTTCCTACCCCTTCTTCAGTTTGCCTTTTATGAAGCCAGAAGGTATAATCGCTAGTAGAATCCTCGTGATGACCTTCACCACGCTCTCCCGAGAGGCAACTGATCAAGGGGAGGTTAATAGGATGCCCTTTGCCCGTCGACCAAGATGGAGGAGTTGAAGCGTGTAGCAAGGAAAGCACAAATTTGCGCTTGCGCTTGTTGAAGCGCATCACAGCAAGTTTGTTGTTGTTCCTCCTCTTCGTCTTTGATTGCCGTCTTGCAATCCCCTTAGGGGGGGATTTATCAGATCCGGCGACGATGAACAAAATCATTGTTTGATCGACAACGATGAACAAAATCAGTATTGTACTCTTTCTTTGTAACAATCCTTATGTAATGACCGTCTTTGATCAATAAAGAGTTAGATATATCATGTTTTTTTTCTTTTTTTATAATTTTTATGGACTCATTCTAAGTGGCGTGCTATCAGCCGTTACAATAATCACACTTGGGACACGTGTCCTCCAAACGCTTCATCTTGCACATACGTGTTCTCCAGCCTCTTCATCTTGCACGAGAAGTTGATAGGTGTGGGCTCTATTTGTACTCTGCTTCTTCGACTCTTCGTTCATCCCCTTCCTCTGCCCTCCTTCTTTTTCTGTCCATTTTATTTACAAGTAAACCACAGGAGGGCTATGGATGATGTGTGCACGGCCATGGAGGTCCGGATACGGAGGCGGTACCCTGGATTATGGCCATGGCCACCTCCAATTCGCCGCGAGGTGGTCTCCCAACGGATGATGGATTAGCTTCGGGTCATCCCCGGAGATTAGATTCACGTCCCCATTGCCTACGTTTCGCCTCGACTAGGACGACGTCATCGCCACCGACAAAGCTAATCCATTCATCACCACCAGCTTCATCGTCAACTATGTCCTCGGCCTACTATCTAAATTAGACTCTCTAGTGATGAAGTCATAGTGCTACCTAGTGAACTCTTGATGAAGTCTCGATCTAGTTATGAACTGTTAAGTGATGAACTGAATTATATATTGATCTTGAATGGATACCCATCAGCTAGCTTCTGTGTTTGTTGTGAACGTCTAGCACGTACACGTTAACATTCTGTTGAATTTGAATCTGTTGTGTGTGCAATTCGTTCATAACGATCCATATATAACT
This sequence comes from Urochloa ruziziensis, assembly GCA_015476505.1. Lineage (NCBI taxonomy): Eukaryota > Viridiplantae > Streptophyta > Magnoliopsida > Poales > Poaceae > Urochloa > Urochloa ruziziensis. Next base: position 43,542,393 of record CM027120.1, on the reverse strand, counting down.
AGCTAGTATTCATTCGAGATCAATTGACTGAAACGAACGCGCTTTTTTTAACATGCATGCCATCATCCTAACTGGCGTTAACTAAACCGGTAGCAATAGGTTAATAAAACTACGCGGTGCTTAACGAACCGATTAGTATACGCAGTCAAACGCTCTAGCACTGAACAAACTGATTCGAATAAGAAGTCATTCTAAGCGATGCGCAGCACACCGGCACGTTTAAGTTGTCATTGGAAGCAGTTAAATAACCGCTTAGGATGACCCCCCTTATTGGCATCGAAAAAAGGGAAGCGGCGCCAGCGCCGGCGCGGATGAGGTTTTCACGCCGCTTATGTTAATGGTTTATGCAGTAGTGAAGTATTGGTGAGCGGTTTCGGGTCAAGTTTGAGATGGAGTTCACGTAATAAGTAGTTACAAGCCTGTGTCTGCTTTACTCACACAAGGTTAGTAAATTTTCATTTGAGTTAAATGCATAAGGGTCCTTAAACTTGTCCTGTTGTGCCACTTAGGTCCATGAACTTGTAAAATCGAAATTCAGCATCCGGTACTTGTTAAATTGTGTCACTTAGGTCCATATCCCTTCAAAATATAGAAAAACACCCTTGCTTTTTTATCTTCTTTTACATCTGCATTCTTATTCTCCCTCTCCTTCTAACGCCGGCAGCAGCCCGCTTCTGCTCCTCCCTGTCCCGGCCGGTTGCCTCATGCTCCTCCCCCAGTTTCGCCACTACTACTTAGGATGGGAATGGCTCAGCCCACATGCATCGTTGGATGAAAGTACTCCAGTCTAGTCGCCTCGGATCAGTGGCTTGTCAACCACCGGACCATAGCTGGTAGCTCCTCACCAAATGCTCATGCATTGGGGCAACACGGCACATATGACTAGTTCGTTCAAGGAGGCAAGGAGCACACCCTCTGGAGAGCAGGATGCCGGCTGAGATGGAGTACCAATCAAGACTTTTTCTTGAGCTTGCCTTCCCAACATCTAAATAAAGGGCGGGTGCTGATAGGGGGCGGACCCCTAGCTCTTCACTTGTGATGCTATGAATATCCAGGCGCCATGGCTGCTGGCCTGCCGCTATCGACTATCGAGCGCTTCTAATCTGAGCATAGAATAAGGCAGACGACGTCGTATTGGGCTGCAGCCAAACCGTTATTGGGCCTCAACCCCACTGGCCCATATCTGCCTGTTATAACATGGGGTTTGTTTGGACAAGGAAGAACACAATATTCATACTATAATGATCTCGGCGCCTAGCGGTAGTCCTGCTCTCCTCCCCAATTTATTGCTGGGGCGGGTTGCTAATTTTTGTTCAGATCATTTGGAGCTCAAGTTCGTCTGGTACAAGGGAGTCGCTTACATGATGTTTGCCAACTTAGCTTGGGCCAAACTCTGCCCCTTCTGCTGTTGGTCATCCAATTGTTCAGCTGGATCACATTTTGGATAATCCGCAGGAGGTGGAGGCAGGGAGGTGTCCGGTGACGATCCATCCTCTACAATGAACACCGCTACCATGCCCATGGACATATGGTACTCAAAGTGACAATGCATGTACCATACTCCTACACAAGATAGAAAAAAAAATATATCAGTGTAATCATGCATTGGGGTCACATAAACATGGACACAAGTACACTGTACGCACCTGGATTATCCGCGACAAATCGGATGGCGACCCAGCCGAGCCTTGGGACGAGGACGGTGTTCTTCACCTGTGGATCCACCAGGTTATACCTCGCCACGTCCCTCGCCGCGTCGTAATCCCCAATCCCCTGCGCGAGCACGAACATGTCGTGCCCGTGCAGGTGCATCGGGTTGGAGCCGCTCTGCATCACTGAGGTGCTCTGGAACACCACGTCCACCACCGCGCCGTGCCGGAACCGCCGCACCGGTACCCCCCGTTCCGTCGGCTCCAGCCTCGCCTCCTTGGGTCCCCATGAGATAAAAGCACTGTCGGTGTAGTTGAACACCTTCAGAGGCGTGTCGGGGAGCGTGCGGAGCTCCACGCCGGCGGCGGCCGCCATGTCGTTGCGGTGGTAGTAGTGAGCCTCCAGCAATGATGCTGTCACGGCAGTGGGGGGCTGGAAGGCGATGTCGTTCATGGTCGCCACGATTATGGACTCGTTGCTGCCGCTCCTCTCGCAGGACTCGCCTCGCCGGCAGATGGAGCCCAGGCTAAGTGTAATGAACATGTGCTCGTCGGCGAATGCCGGCACCGGCAGCGACCGTGGCTGGTGGATGCTTGTAAGGTTGCCGTGGAAGTAGAAGGTGGTGAAGTTGTCGTGTTGGTCAGGCACCACGGGGATGACGTCACCGGATGGAGACTCTTCTTCTTCTTCTTCAGCACTGGAGTTGCTTCTATATTGCACAATTCCTCTTGTGATGGCGAAAGGGAGCTGGTGGTCAGGCGCCGGCGGCTGGATGGCCAGGGCGACCATGTAGTACCTGCCGGGGGATGCGCCGGCGACTACAAGGGCATCCACCGTCTCGCCGGGCGCAATGGCAATGGTGTCCGTGGTGTAAGGGTTGACGTAGTTGGCGTCGCTGGCTACCACCGTGAACTTGTGACCGGCGATCTTGAGGTAGTACTCGGAGTAGAGCCCGGCGTTGATGAGTCGCAGAAGGTAGGTCCTGCCAGGCTCCATGTCTAGCACGTAGCTATCTTCCACAGCCCCTTCAAAAAAAAGTTGGAGCATTCCGGATATAAAAGTATGAATTTGTGCTTATGATGAGGAGGAGGAAATATATAATGCTTAATTTTCATTGTCAAAGAATAGCCTTTTTGCAGTCCATCAAAAGGTGTCATCGACATGACAATATTATAATTTGGATTTAGGTACCTAGTCACCATCCGTTGTTGTAATTGGTGGTACAGTAAATTGCTCATAAAAGAAAATGCATGCTAAATGTGATCTATTACCGGAGCAGTTGTAGAGATCTCCGAGCTTGCCATTGATTGTTGTTGCTGTTTGGCTATCAGCAAAATAACCGTCCATCATGTTCCGGTCCAGCTGATCAAGGTCCATGTCCCACCAGTCCCCTGTTAGCACCAAGATCATGGACAGCGACAGCAGTTGAGATCAGAACCTGGTGACAAATACATTGAGCACACATATCCCAGATAGCTATTGAATTCATTCCTTGCAAATTCGAAAATAGTTAATTTTCTTTTGAGACTACCAAAATAATTTTCGGCGCACCAATTAGGGGAGCCAATTGGAGCTGCTCCTGAGGCCTAAAGATGGTTAGTACGTACAGTAAGCTTGGAGTGAACAAATGCTAGCTGCCTATACATATAATCTCTGCAAAAATTTTGGTGATTCTTCCCCGATCCAAGTGCTGTGAAGTTTTTTTTTTTCGAAATGGGAAGTTTTAAGTCCTACGAAGTAGTAACACCACCCTTACTCCATTTGTGGCTGGTTTTGGATGATTATTTGAGTAGACTCTTTTTTGTTTCTTATGGTGACTTTGCAAGTGCTTGATTAAGATGTACGCTGACTTGTTGCGGATGTTTGGAGATTTTTAGATTAAGATGCAGCTCAATCTATAGGTCATGTTGATTGGTTTCTCCAGATTTAAAGAAAATTTTATATTTCCATGACCAAGAATCTAGAATGAGCTTGAGCTCAAATGTAGCTCCCATTTTTCATGTGCGTAGGTTGCAATTACCAAAATCATCACCAAAGTTCTGAAATTAATTATATTGATTATTACATATAGGTCCATTTCTCCTATGTGAAAAAATGTCAGTGTATAATAATTCACGAACCTATGATGATGGGGACCTCCTTATGTGGCTTGGGGAACGGATAGGATCGAGCCCCATGCCTGGGACGGATGATGAGGGCGCCGTGCACGCTTGCCCGGAGGCAGGAGACGTGAGCGTGCCACCACAGGGTGCCTTCCTGCCCGGTGACGTCGAACCGGTAGTTGAAGCTCTGGCCCGGCCGGATCGGGCACTGCGTCACCATCGGCACCCCGTCGGCCCAGCAGTTGAGCCGCTGCTTCACGCCATGCCTGCATCCAACAAAAATGGAATCGATTTTGCTATAAGCTAGGCCATGTTCGACAGCATGGTATCCGATCTCACTACGGGAAACCCGAAGTTGCCGATTGTTTAAAGTTTGCTGAGTGTCTTTTTTCGAACACTCGGCAAAGAGCTTATTTACTAATTGTAAAAAAAAGACACTCGACAAAATAAAAACACCTGGCAAAGAGCCTCTTTGCCGAGTTTTAAAAAAAAACACTCGGCAAAGATAGGTGTTTGCCGAGTGTCTTTTTTAGCACTCGGCAAAGAGCTTCTTTGCCGAGTGTTTTTTTAGCACTTAACAAAGATGACGGTTTTTCAAATTTTAAAAAAGCAAATGAAGTCTAAAAATTATGAAATTTGGCATGATATGATGGTATTACATGTGGAGGCCACGATAAAATATTGAGAAGATTTCACACATTTTTTCACAATGATGTTTACAAAATTGAAACATCTCATAAGAAGTATATGTGTTATTCCACATGAGAGAGTTAGTTAATATATTTTTTGAATACAAACTCTTTTATATGATCTCATATGGGAAAAAAAACTTTAAAACAAAGTCGTACAACTCGACGAAATATAAAACTTTGTAGTTTACAACTTTTGTATTTAGCATTAGTTAATATTTCAAAATTTTATTATAAGTTATCTAATTTGAAATTATAAATTTTAAAACTTTCAAATGATCTCGGATGTAAATAAGTTCTACACCAAAGTTATATATCTAAATGGAATATAAAACTTTGTAGTTTAAAAGTTTTGTATTTGAGATTGTTTAGTACTTCAAAAAACCATTATAAGCAATCCGATTTTAAATTTTAAAATTTTAAAAAATTTTAATGACTTTGGATGTAAATAAGTTCTAAACCGAAGTTGTACATATCAAAAAGATATAAAACTTTATAGTTTACAACTTTTCATTTGAAATTATTTAGCTATCTAAAAATTCGTTACAAGCACACAGAGAAAACACACATGGCCACGTCAGCGATCCTTCGCTCCAAAATGGAGGCCTCTCATTGGTCAAGGGACCATCACGCGGATCCAACTCCCTCCCCACCCCTTTTTCTTCCACCTCTCTCTCATCTCTCTCCTTCCACCGAATCCTCCTCCCTCCCTTTCGTCTCCTCCGGCCGGTCGGCGAGGGGCTCGGCGCCAGACTCCAGGCCGGTGCGGGGAGCGACGGACCCCAGGCCGGCGAGGGTCGCCAGCGGCCGCGCTACCTCGGCACGGAGGGGGCGGAGGTCCTTGCCTCGGCTGGCGGGTGGCACGACGGCGCCAGCCAGCGGCGGTGGCAGCTGGCGCGACGGCACGGCTGGAGGGGATGGCCGGCGGCGGCTGCAACCCTAACTCGCGCGGCGGCGGCGGCCCTCGCCCTGGGCGACCCGGCGTGCGGCGGCGGCGCTCCCTCGGCTGGCGTTGCGGCGGACGGCGCCTCCGGCCGACGACGCTCCCTCTGCGCGGCGGCGGAGACACGGGCAGCGCGGCGGCCGGGGGCTCAAGGCGGTGAGGACGCGGGGCAGTGTTGTGCGGGGGTTGCCGATGGCGCGGCGGCGGCATGGCGTGACGGCGGGAGCCGGCTGGCGAGCCGCTGTGATTTTTTTTTCTTAGAAAAGTTTGCCAAGTGTCGGATGTAGCACTCGGCAAAGCCTTCGCCGAGTGCCCGAAAAAGACACTCGGCAAAAAAGCTCTTTGCCGAGTCTATAGTTGTCGTGTGCTCTTTGCCGAGTGTTACACTCGACAAAGTGTTTTCCGAGTGTATTGTGGTCTTCCCCGAGTGTTTGAGACACTCGGCGAATACCAGGGTTCCCGTAGTGTCTCCAGGTGTATTAATTAACTCAACTCTAAGAATGAGTGGATTTATTAAGTTCATGCCTAATACATGTCGGGATAATTTCTATGTCACTAGAGACGAGTATTTATTTTTAACTATGGTGGGAGAAAATGGCTGGGATTGGTCTAGTATACAACACGTGCCGGGATTAAATGAACACATAATTTTTTGTGTGCAGGTATTCTTTTCATGCCGGAGTGATACACAAGCACGAAATGGGTCGTAATATTGGCGGCAGGCACGGAGCCAGCGGTGGGGCAGGGGGGCTCGAGCCCCCCTACAGCTGCGGTGTCAAAGAAAGCCCCATTAATTCCTCATCCAATTTCAGGCAAAATATATATACACTAGGAGGGGGCTAAAGTTCATTGGGCCAGGAATCCAACAAAATAAAAGCCCAAAACCTAATTGGTGCTTTTGTTCAGCATTGTTTTCCTAGCTTCGTCCTGATTGGCGGATATATTCCAGCTCAACTGAACAAGACCTACTGTGTGTGTACAGTCGTCAATTGGCTGGGGAAGGTTACCAGTGGATTGTGATGTTGTGGGGCGACTTGTTGACGACATGGACGGCGACGGAGTCGCCCTCGGTGACCTCGATTGCTGGTCCCGGGAACTGCCCGTTCACCACCGTGACCAGCGTCTCCTTGCACAGGTGCGTCATCCACACCTGGCTCACCTACAATGACGTACATCCATGTAGAGATGATTGTTCAAATCAAACATATATACTGACTGACAAATGCTGCTTATTAACAGCTTGAGAAAAATTAAAGATGCACGATAAGATGATGGATTTATCGTTTCGCGACAGGGCTTCGTGCTTACAACGAAGGTGTGCTCGACGACCGCTGCCGCCGCAGGTACAGCCATGGCGGAGAGGACGAAGAAGAAGAAGGAGGCGATCACCATTGGGAAGCTCATCTGACGGCTCTTCATAGCTTGCAACTCTTTGTTGATGTTTCTAGTTTTGTTCACCATGCAATGCACGTCTATGGTAGTACGACGATATCACTCATATCAGTATATAGCTTGGTAGAATGTTTGGTAAGTGGTCACTGTCATAAGCGCACCTCGTGTTTTTTTAGATAATGATCATAACCACCTCGTGGACAGCGACGTCGTTGTAAAAATAACGCAAACACGTGGAACATGTGTCCCCGTGAAACATACGATCGTCGAGCCCACGTCTTTTTCTTTTTCGAACAATTCGAGTCCATCTTTTGGACATGGTTACTAGTACAGTAGTGACCAAATCACAAATAATCACACAATACGTGTACATCCAAACCCACACGAACACTGATCTTAGACGAGACATACACTCGACTAGAGGTTGGTCGAGCCACGTACTAGCACGAACGTGCTCCGGCGAGCTCGTTCATATCGATCACTTGTCCGTCGCCGACGGCTTGCCGCCGCGGCCGCCGAAGCTTTTCCGGCGCTCCTCGATGAAGGTGGAGGAGCGCTCATTGATGTTGGACGGGACACGCAGCACGGGCGGCATCCGCGGCCGGAGCCCGGCCCGCCGCGGCACCCGGGCGGCGGCGCCGCCCTGCTGCTGCTCCGACGCCGCGGCCGTCTCCTCCGGCGCCCGCCGCTTCTTGAACAGCGACGACCTCTTCCGCTCCAGCGGCGCCGCCGGCGGGGCGACGCTGCCGCCGCCCTCCTGCTCCTTGATCGTCACCGTCTTCCTCACCTTCGTCGTCTCCTCCTCCTCCTCCACCGCCGCTGCCACCGGCGGCGGCGCTAGCCCCGCGCCGGCCGCCGGAGCGTCGGTAGCGGCAGCTCCCGTCTTCGTTGTCGCCGTCGCGGCGGCGCTCTCTTCAAGGATGGTCGTGGCGGTGCTGTATCCTTCGTCGCCATGGCTGCCGAACTCGTAGTCGTCGAAATCCGCCCTCTCGATCGGGATGGCGAAGTCGTCTTCCTCCTCGTGATCGTCCTCCTCTCCCCCCTCCGGCGGAGGGTGGCCGGCGCCGGCGGCGCCGCCGTTCCTCGGGCCGTCGGCGATGCTCTTCACCCTGCTCATCGTCAGGTTCCTGGCCAGGAACGTCAGGAACCGGTCGCACATGCCGCCGGCCGCGGCCGTCGCTGGGTCGCCGCCGCCTTTCTCCATTGCTGCTTGTGTAATGATTCTTGATGCGAAGATGGAGGACGTATACTTTATAGATGCCTCGACATGGATGTCGTCCGGGTAAGGAGCAACAAAGTAGCCGACGGCTAGCAGCTAGCGTAGGGACGAAGCAGATTGTGATCGAGCAGCAAAGAATCCATGCGTTCCTTGGACCTGCTGCAAGAGCTTACTGATGTTACCTGGCTTTGGGAGAAGACAGAGAGGAAGCGATTCCAGATTGAGGGCAACCCGTTTAGAATATCGCAGGCAAAAGCGACACAAAGAAGCAGGAAGGTATCTCGTTGGCCACCGCAATACGGCAACCAGACCCTCGTGTGAAAAATACTTGCCATTTTTTATGATAATAAAATACCATCAAACTTTTATATAACTATCAGTGAACAATTGAAGCAATGCCAGTTTATTCATCTGATTTTATTACTTTTGGGTAATAATATAGTTGATACAACACTTTTATTCTGTGCAACACTTTTGGGTAAATAGTTCACACAACACTTTTTGAGGTAAAGATGCTATGGTATACAATACAACGCAGCAACACAAGACAACAGAACCTTTCAGGGCAACAAAGGAGTTGATGATACTGCACACAGATTTATTTTTCATTCCGGACCTAGAGCCCGGTGCAGAGGAACGACAAGACAGGCCCCGCTCTCCGCCGCGTCCTCTCGCTAACCTTCCACTCCTCGACGAGGAGCTTCTTCAGCCTGGAGCAGCCCGAGATGATGGTCGCCACACCGGCGCTAGTGATCTGCCGGCAGTAGACCATCTGGCATGACTCGATCTGCAGGCACCCTTTGACAAGATGGCCCAGGCCGACGTCGGTCACTTCTGGGCAGTGGGAGAGCGCGATTTCCTTGAGCTTGGGGCAGCCTTCGCCTATGTCAGCGAGTGCTATGTCACCTATGATCTGTGTGTTGGAGCAAGATGACCAGTCATCAGACAAAAGGATGGAATAAGCATGCTCAGGTTGCTATATGGATGGATAGCATACAACTGTTTATGAACACGTTGCTAAATACATAGTACTACAGTAGCAAAAAGAGCATGTTTTTACTATCTGTGGATGGTTAACAAGGAACTGGTTATGAATGTAACAGAAGAATTGAGATAGTTCCAAAAAATAAGGGGAATTTATCAAGAGGTTGAGGTGAATAGGTTCTTTTAAAATGAATGGTCTGAGTTAGAAGCTACAAGTTTTAAAAAACAAGACTTGCTGATGACATTAGTGATCTGTTGCATGATGTACTTGTTGGGTGATGCAGAAGAAATCGTTTCTTGACAAATTTTCTAGTTGCATAGCTGTTATACTTTGTCTCACGACTCTTTATGTGTTCACTACAATCATCATATTCTTTATACTCATGTTTCAATTGCACTTACTGATCCCCTATATATGCAAGGATAACTATCCAAATTACTATATCTGTGGTTTCCTGTATAGAAGTTACAAGAGCCAAGACATAAAACTTGTGGATTGTACGAGGTCTAGTACCGTGAAATGTGCTTCAAGTGTTCTTTGGGCCTTTGGGGCAAAATGGAGATAGCTTTCTAATTTGAAATCCAAACAGCTTATTTGGCTGCAGCATGGGCAGTTTATACTAAGACAACTGTGAAGAAGCAGTTTTTTTTTTAACTCAAATTTTGGACAGTTTTCGAATAAAGAATACCGTGACAGATATAAAAGACATACCCGGAGAACACTTATATCTAGGAAGACTAGATCAGGGCATCCTCTCGCAATTGCAGTTAGTCCAATATCAGTAATTAGTGTACACCCGCACAAGTTTAATTTATGCAGAGAGCAGTTTTCTGCGATTGCAGACAGCCCTGCATCAGATACCCTGAAAAGGACGTTGAAGATTCAAACTTGAGGATAATACACATGGGAATGCCAAAATAAATAAGACACAGCACATCACAGACTCATGATTATATTTACCTCTCACAAAATTGGAGCGTTAACTCTTTAAGCGATTTACAGTTCTCAGCAACAGATATCAATGCTTTGTCTCCTATCTGCATATCAATGCATTATTTTCAAGAGTACAAACAAAAAACATTTAAAGTTCCAAACTTAACTGAGCCAAACATAGGCTGTATCGAAAACATTGCAATTTATCACCATGCATGCTAGGCTTGCATCAAATCAATGAAAACTTGGAAAGTACCTCATAACCACGCCGAATAGAAAGTTCTGTTAAGTTCTTGCAGCCTTGAGCTATGTGACACAAGGCACTGTCACTTATTCTTGAACAGTCAACCAAATAAAGACTCCTGAGAAGGCAGCAGCCTCTACCAATCTCCAGAAATGCACTATTTTGGATCCTTGGGCAAAAGATTAGAGAGAGCTCCAAAAGGCCCCTGTTTGCATAGGACCCCAAATCATATACCGTTGCAATCATATATCATTGTTGCAACAAAAGTTACCACTATTGCTCAGAAAATGCACCTAAACAAATGAAAGAACTGTAGAAGCAGAACCATGACATTTTCAACCACATTCAACATGTATGATAGCCTATGTGTTGTTTTAAACTTAATAGGCGGACAAACTATGGCTATTTCATTGATTCATTCTTCTAACATCTATTTTTTAATCAGTCTTTCTTCCCAAAATCAGTTCCACTTACTCAACCTACAGCATATCTTATTAATATAGGAGGAACTGTTCCAGAAAAAGAGAATAAATGCCTAGTGGTGTTAACTGAAGTAAGAAAATTTCAATATATCAAATTATCACCAGGGAACTTGCGGTCTGCGGACTACATACTTGAACTACAGCTCATTTTATTGATATAGAACTAATCCAGAATAAATGTCAAGGAGAATCAACTGAAGTAAGGAAATTTCAATATATAAAGTTATCACAGAGGAACTTACGGTCTGCGGACCATTTACTTGAACTAAAGCGCATATTACTAATATAGAACTAATCCGGATAAGGAGAATAAAAGCCGAAGAGTATCAACTGAAGTAAGGAAACTTCAATGTATAAAGTTATCACCAAGGAACTTACGGACACCATCGCCCAATGTGCTCCAGTGCAGCAGTCTCCATGTTCTGACAACCATTGATCTTTAACCTTGCTAATTTTTTGCAGCTACGAGCTACAAATTCAAGGCTACTATCAGTTAATAACTGGCAATCATTGAGAACAAGATCTGTGAGATTCTTGCACCCTTTCGCAATGGAAGAAAGGCTCCTGCAATTGCAAAAGTTGGTCATCAAATCATTAAGAGAACAGAGAACTCAGAAATTAGGTGAAGCACAAGGTGCAAGAAAGAACGGCTAATGGATCATCAACACCTCCAATTGCAGAATACTTGATTCCATGAGAAGCATTAAATAGGGATACCTAACATCCTAGTTTGTACACATCAGCATGGTTCTTATGGCGTCGCCTAGGCGTCGCCTAGGCGTCTCCTATGGCGATTTGCTTTGGCCTAAGGCGACGCCTTAGCCCGCCTAGGCGTCGCCTTAGCCCGCCTAGGCGGCTGGAAGGTGGTGAGTCGCCTCGCCTCGCCTTACCGCCATAAGAACCATGCACATCAGTTCTACTACCATGGTTCACAATGTTCTTATTCTCACACATGAAATTCTGGTGTTTCTTTTTGGGCCGTGTTGGCCCTTGTGTAGTTATCCTTGGGGTGTGTTAGCACTAGCACGATTGATTTTGCATACTTTATTTTTTACCTATTAATTTATTTAGTATGGTAAGCCTAGCCTAAATATACTGTACATCAAGATGGGAAATTATGACATTTCTTTACCCTAGCATATAGAGACCAATAAAATTTGATACAGGAAAGCGAAAACTGGACTCCAGGCATGTGCAAATCGCAACATTAGATTAGAGAGTGCAACTAAACTAATTACCTGTCTGTAAATCGTTCAAAGTTGTTGAGTGACAAGCTTTCTAAAAGTGAACAAAATAAGCCAATAGCATCTAGGGCATCATCCCCAGCAGCAATACATTGTAGCTTTAAAGTTTTTAACTGCCGGCAACCTTTAGCAATAGATTTTACTCCCTCATCTCGAACATTATCTGATTCCACTGACAGGATTTCCAGGTTAGGGCAGTGGGATCCAACAGCACACAAGGATGCATCAGTCAACCAAACACAAGTTGCAACAGCAAGAGAGACTAGTGATTGCCCACAGCTCTTTACTAATCCAATCAAGCCTTCATCTGTGGTGCCTTCAACAAATCGTAAGTTTAAATTCTGAAGTTTCTTGCACCCTTCCCCAACAGCAATGAGTCCTGGATCTCCAATATAGCAAGCCTGCAGTTAAATTTTTCCTCAAACCTCATCCAACTAAAAGAACTGGGTCTACTACTTAAGAAAAAATATATTCAACGAGATGAATGGCGAATTGAGGATGGAACTAAACAGAAGGACCTTTGTATAAAATTGCAAAATGTGGTCATGCAGATAATTCTTTTCTTTTTAACTATTAAACAAGGAAAAGCAATAAGCCAATAACCACAACTTCATCAGGGACAAAGACTTAAAACAAAAAATTTCAGTTAATGGACAAGCCTGTTCAAATACATATACCATATTACATTGGTAGAATGCAGTAGATATCAATCCTTCATTCATAGTAATAATCCCTAAAAGAAAAAGAAAAAAAGTGAACTTCACAACACAGCAAAAGCTGCAGAGTAATGAATTACCTGGAGATCCAAAGAAGACAAATTCTTGCAGTTCTCCGCTATCCTCACCAAGCCTGTTGAGGATATGGCAGAACACCATATTAGACTTAATTTTTCGAGCCCTCTGCAACCCCTTGCGAGATTAGTCAAGCCAACGTCAGTCAAACAGCTGCGCTCTGATCCATCATCACCGGTTGGCTGGTCCAACGGGAATGGGGCTATATGAACAGCATTTGATGTGACTGGAAGCCTCCTCCGGCGCCGAAATGGGCTAGGACTTTGCACCTGCATTCAAGACAAGTACTGAGCAAATTGTAACAAGGGAGTTAAATAGCATTGAGAAAGACTTTATTAGAAATCCTAACTTATTGGACGGCAGAAGGTTTTGAGAAAGACTTTTTTTTAAAACAATTAGAAACAAAATGGACTAGAAGAATCAGGGGTGGACCTGCATTATGCCGAGTGAGGGCACAGGCCGCTACTCAAATGTGAAAAACAGTGTTGTTTTACTTTTTTTTCACTATATGTGCCCCCACTCAAATTATTTTTTGCATCTCCTGAGCAACAAATGCATTATAGTTTCTCCTTTTTTTTTTTTTGGTTTGTGCCCTCTCTCAGTTTTTCTCCTAGGTCCGCCCCTGAGAAGAATGCCAGCAAACTAAGGTAGTCTGTCCCAATCATATGCAGCAAAGTTGTTTCTACTCTAGAAGTCTAGAATTCAGGCAATTTCTGGAAAGCCTAGGTAGTGAGCTAGTTAGTTATACACTAGAAGTTAGTGAGCTGACTGCGATAATTCCTTGACCCGAGCTGACTGCGATAATTCCTTGACCCGAGCAAAGTATATTAGCATTACTCTTACGCAGTTATACACTAGAAGTTCCCCTGTCCAGTCAGTGAATCTTCAGAGTCAAGGAAATGCTATGATGTTTGCGGAATTGGTATCAATTGCTAAAAAATCCACTACATCCGCCAAGTTTCTCCCAAATCCGATGCAGAAACAGCTCAAAATTCAGAACTTCCTTACGATCCCGATCCATATCACTATATTCTCGCCGAAAGACGCAACATTTCTCGCGATCCGCGTGCGTCAGCGCCAGCCGCAAAAGGACACCGGCACCAGATCCAGGGGGACGCACCTGGCGCGGGCGGCGCGACCTGGGGATGGCGCCGACGACGCCCGCGGCGGTGAGGCGCTCGTCTACCGACACGTCGGCGAGCGCCGGGAACCGCTCGGCGACGAGGCGGAGCACCTCGTCGGCGCGCTCCCCGGACGCCGCGAGCCGCGCGGAGCGGCGGGAGGCGCGCTCCAGGCGGCGCCAGCGGCGGCAGACGAGCGCGCAGGCGTCGAGGTCGCGCTTCCCGCCGCCGGGGCCCGCGCCGACGCGGCGGATCACGTCGTCGAGGAGCTCGTCCGGGAGCGCCGGGTTGATGAGATCGGCGCCCCGCATCGCCGGCGGGGAAGAACGGAGATGAGGTGTGGGTGGGGGGATCAGGGGTGGAAATGGAAAGCGGTGGGCGGTGGTGTGGAGTGAGGTTTCGAGGAATCGGAGGGGGCGGAGCGTAAGAATCGCTTGGCAAGCGTGCTCGCGCGGTAACGTATTTGTTGGAGATATGACTTACAATAATTGTTTTGTATTGTAAGATTTGCCAACACAGCTGGTTTGCCCGAGTGGTTAAGGGGGAAGACTTAAGATCTTCTGCACATAAGTGCGCGTGGGTTCGAACCCCACAGCCAGCATGTGTTTTTACTCTTTTAAAACCTCAACATTTTTTCTTTTTTGTGAGCGACATTTTCAAACCTAAACATTTTTACTTTTTCAAATTTTGTTCTGCCGACATTTTTTTCTCTGCTTTTTCTAACCTTTTTGTCTTCTCGCGAACAAAGTGAGGGTGGCCAACACTTTTTACTTTTTTTGTGAGCGACATTTTCAAACCTAAACATTTTTACTTTTTCAAATTTTGTTCTGCCGACATTTTTTTTCTCTGCTTTTTCTAACCTTTTTGTCTTCTCGCGAACAAAGTGAGGGTGGCCAACACTTTTTGTTTAGAATTTTCAGCTGGTGGAGAAGACGTTGGTGAAGCTGAATGAAACTTTGTAATTTTTCTTGTTCCTAGTAGCTTTCTTTTCTTTTGCAACTAACGGCGCGGTTGTATTGATCAAGAATTGTGCACGTCCTAGCCGAAGTGAAATGTAGAAGTTGATGACTCATACTTGGGCCCGGTTAAAATCTCAACTTCTCCAAGGCCCACGTGAACACAACAGGTACCGTCTGTAAATTTTACAGGGTATTGGCCGTGTTTAGATGTGTTGTAAATTTTTTCCACCCATCACATCAAAGAGAATCGTACATGCATAAAGTACTATATGTAGACGAAAAAAATAATCCATTACATGGATGGAGTGTATGTCGCGAGACGAGTCTAACGAGCCTACTTAATCCACGATTTGCAACAGTAATGCTACAGTAACCGTCCGCCAATTCTTAATTAATTACCCTTTAATTACCCGTCATTAGATTTGTCTCGCGATTTGCTGGCTAGATCTGTAATTAGTTTTACCAATAGTTTACGTTTACTACTCCTAAATGATAAATTTCTTTTGATGTGACATCCAAAAAATTTTCACCCTCACATCTAAACACTGCCATTTAACGGTTTTCTGACAGAAAATCCAATAGAATACTACCTCTGTTCTAAATTATAGCTCGTTTGCCCTTTTTAGGTTTATAATCTTTGTTATGCATCTAGATAAACGGTACGTCTAGATTAATAACAAAATCTACGAACCTAGAAAGCCAAAACGACCTACAATTTGAAACGGGGAAAGTATCAAATAGGAAACGAAAGTTAAATTTGATGTCAAATAGGAAAAGAACAAGTAATTTTCCAATATCAAATAGGGAATAAACCGTAGATACATTGTGCGCACGAGGGGCAGGTGCCAGGTGTGCACAGGTTGCCTTCCGACACGTGGAACTGATAACTGGCGTACAGATTAATTTAGCTGGCTGGCGAGATCATTTACATGCTTAACCATATGGGTGGCCAGGTAACTTTTGAAGGTCTAGAGAGTGCACGCAGTCGTTTTTCATGAGGATATGCCGTAGTGGAGTTTAGTGCTGAAGAAGGCACTTGCATGTGCATGTACCATCTAATTACAGAGCAAACGACCGAGTGTTGCCTTATGACAAAGTAATACAATTTTATTTCTTTCGAGTGCTTCTTTTGACTTTTTAAGGTGGTGCATCTTGCACGATGCGCATTTTTTTCGCAAAGTAATACAATTTTCTTTTGAGTGTTGACTTCATGAACGTAGTGTTTTAATTGCAATCCTTTTGAACTTGTAGTACACATAAGGACAGACTAGTTTTATACCGAGCAATGTCAAATGGATATATACATGCTATCATAATACATAGCCATGGAAAGTTATAGTGGACCAAAAAATTATAGCTAAAACCCAGCAAAGTCGAGTGGGATTGCTCAATTCTATGCCACTTGTTATTGGGATGATGACGATGAGGATCCCACAAGAAAGTGGGTGCATTGGATGACAGAGTGAGATTGATACAAAGTTAGCTATACTGAATTCAACCAATTGGTTACAATTTGGAAAGAAGAAAGACTATTATCAGCATCAGATAATTCACATTCGCTCTCATCTTTCCAAAGAAGAAATGAATAATATGTAATTGCTTGGCCAGGAGAAAAATTGAGGAGGAGCTAAAGGCTTGATTACCTTCTATGGATATCTTAACAGACACTTGCACATAGAGAAGGTGATGCTTATAATGTCTCAGCTTTTGGGAAGAAATTTGCTTCAAGCCATGACTCCCAGTGAGCCTGAGTTTAGTGTGTTCAACTACATATGGGAGGAGATCAAGCACACTTCAAAGTCACCACAAAAGAGTTGTGGTTATGGAGCCTATCTTATGTTTATGTTTGACCACAAGACTAACAAAAGATTTGAGTGTGACTATAATCATATACCTATTGAGATCAAGTTGGATCTCCACCCCGGTCCTACTCTGGCTCAAGCAATTGAGGCAAGGGCAGCAGAAGAGGCAGCAGCAGCAGGTGATAGTGGGACTGCACATGATGATGACATACCCACCATCCCCCACTCACTCTCATTCTAGGGAGCATAGCATTGAGAAGCCTCCCTCTCCCATTAGGAAAATGTTCAATCTTTTTGTGGGAATTTGCAAGGGTCAAAAGGACATTCAAGTTGAGCAGCATGCACAAAGAATTAGTGACAAGAAGCAGAGGGATGGGCAGAAGATGATACATAGGGCATTAAACATTGATCCACCATGTTCTCTCACTATGCCAGAGCTTGAGATTCCACCTTTGGAGGACATTGTGCAGGAACGTTGAGGGTGCTCTATACTATGACCAGTTTGGGCACATGTTCTACCTAGGCTTTGGTGGTTCTTCTTCAGCAGTGACTCGATCTACATCAGCAGCACCACCACCTCCATATGTGCCACCTCTAGTGGAATGATATATTCACCAACTACTTTCCAATCTTTCTCCACTGGGATGGGCCTTAGCGATCTAGGAGCTTCATACTCAGCTACAGCAGGCTTTCCACCTCCCAGATCCTCTAGCTTTGCGAAGATATGGCAGCCTCCATATTTGCACCTCCACAAGCACTTCATTGGCTAGAGCCTTCTCAATCCATGGGTGGAAATGGTAATGACTCAAAGGGCCCGTGATCAGCTGACTTATGCTCTTCTCCATGCCCTTCTTGATGATGGATGACAAAGGGGGAGAAGAAGGTGGATTAAAACTTCAGTTGCAATTTCTAGTGTCTCAGCCTAGGCATACGCTGGTAGTGCTAGGTATCCAATCTCTGCAGTACCGAGTTGGGTATGGTATGCCGCATGCTTTGTAATAAATTTGTTTTAGCTGGTGTGGACTTGAGAATTATGTAATGAGTACTATTTGTATGGTGAACCATATTTAATTGCTTTAAATTATTAAGACTTGATGCATGTTAGTTTGATGAAATGTTGATTTTAGTCAGTTCTGTCATGTGTACTCGGCAGTACCGGGTTAACCAACCCGGCAGTGCCGAGTATACATGTTTGTCCTGTTGTGCAAAATGCACTCAACATTGCTGAGTTTTAAAATCCGACAGTACCGGGTACATGGTGACAGAACTGACAATTTCTTCTATCTTCTCGTTGTTGTGATACTTGTCATATGCATCACATATTATATGTTCGCACACTTGTTTTGTGGCCCCATTGATGCTGAGATTTAGGGGGGGAGGGACTCCATGTTTTCATGAATATGTGCAAATTGGCATTTGAGGCCAAGTTTGTTGAAATTGATTATTGCACATAGTAAGGGGGGTCTCACTCTAAATCGGAGCTTTCAAAAGCTTCATTGATATATCCATTTATAAGCTTTAATCGAGGATATCATCAATCACCAACATGAGGGAGATTGAAAGTGCATCTAGAACCCCAGTGGGTTTTGGTGAGTTGAATGACACCAATATTAAAGAACTAATAATCTTGTTGAGTATATAAGCAAGGATTGATTGTAACATCAGTAAATTATTTGTAAAAGATATATTCCATGAAGGAAAGCAAAGATGCTCATACAACAAGATATTTCACTAGGCTATGATCAAAATGATAAGATTGCCAAGCAATGAGTATAAGTGGATTGGGACATGTTAGTCTCATATCTAAGTGAAGCATGTTGAATGTGACATAGCACTAGAAAGGGTTCTCTTCTGAAGAAACAGATTATTTATCAAAGAGAAGATATAAATTGAAATAAAAAATGATATTGAGAAATGCAAGCTAAGAGAAAATGGTCTAGAGATATGATGGTATGGAACATCATTGCTCTATATATGATACATGGCTTGCATATGAGACATGAAGATTTTGAATAAAATCAAATGGTCAAATTGATGAATGGACTTCATTGATGATGCAAACCTATATGAAGCTCTATGTGACGCAAGGATGAAGAGTTTGGATTTGGGATAGTGTTTATAGGGACTAGGCTTGATGAAGGGCAATTGGTTTGTGCCGAGGTACCATTGCTAAGGGTGACAAAAGTTTCTTCGGGTTTCACTTGATGAATCTTGGTCATGGAAAGTGGTATTATAGGCAAGTATCAATCATTTTAGAATCAAGTTTGGAAGAAGGTGAATTGAACTAGAAGTGGTTTTGATTCAAAGACAAAGGTTCAAGTCACTAGCTCAAGGAATTTGTGCTCAATTCAAGGAACCAAATGAGATGCACTACTCAGTTGTGAAAGATAGGCACAGCATGAGTCATAAGTGAGAAGCTCAAATGGATGAAATATAATTTATCTTTGACCTTGAGTATAGGCATGTCATACTATCAAGAAAGATGCATCACATAGTGTCTTGGTTCAGTCTCAATCGATTTCAAGTTTTCAACCTTTCTTCTTTTTTTGTTGTTGTAGAGATCTCCAGTAGAATTTCGATCTGTTCAACATGTCATCTAGAATTTGAAAGTATCCATCGGGCAGTGAAAAAAGGAAGAAAAGGAAAAGGGAAGATGAGTTCATAGCATTACAGAAAGGAGCCATGGACAAATTTGTTAGGGTAACTTCGAGTTCGAGCCCTTCAAGGAATGCCGAGGAGTTAGCCATCGTTGCAGTGGTGGACCAAATTAATGGAGATTCAGATGAAAATATTGACATCCATGAAGATGGTAACAATGTGAGTGCTCATGAAAACATAGTCAATCCATCTTCTACAGAATGTGCTAGTGTTGATGATCAACCAGTTTTCAGTACTGATATTTATGATCCAAGAAATTGGGAAAATCTTGATAACAAAGCAAGGGATATTTTAGTGGAGAAGGGACATATAAGAGAAGAAAATCTTGAATTTCCTTTAGATGATAACTCAAGGCACTTTTCTTATGCTTGCTATTATAAAAAGATGAGCAATAGAGAGTTACATGACAGAAAATGGTTGGTTTATTCAAAGCATGTTGACAGAGTATTTTGCTTCTGTTGTAAGATTTTCAAATCTAACAACAACAAGAGTTGTTCATTAGCGGTAATGGATTTAGAGATTGGAGGCATATTAGTGAGAGGCTAAAGGAACATGAAAATAGTTTTGAGCACATTTCTTGCATGAACAGTTGGAATGAGCTAAAACTTAGATTGAGCAAGCATCAAACTATCGACAAAGATGTGCAGCAGCAAATCAGAAAGGAAAAGGAACGCTTGAAGCAAGCTTTAATGAGAATAGTTTCCATTGTAAAATTTCTTGGCAAGTGCAATTTAGCTTTCAGGGGATCAAGTGAGCAGCTTTACAGTGATAACAACAGTAATTTCTTAGCTTGTGTTGAGATGGTTGGAGAATTTGATTTGGTGATGCAAGACCACCTGAGACGTTTTCAAAAGAATGAAATTCAATATCACTATCTTAGTCATAAAATTCAGAATGAGTTGATTTCTCTTATAGCATCCAACATTACAAATTCTATCATAAAGATTGTTAAGGAGGACAAATATTTCTCTATTATTCTTGATTGTACCCGGATGTGAGTCATCAAGAACAAATGAGTTTATTGGTCAGATGTGTCGATATGTCTGATAGCAAAACAAAAGTTGAGGAGTATTTTCTGGGGGTTCTTGGAGGTGGATGACACATCTGGTTTGGGACTTTTTAATGTATTGCTTGATGCTATGGACTCTTTCGGTCTTAATATTGATGATGTAAGGGGCCAAGGTTATGACAATGGTTCTAATATGAAAGGAAGACACAGCGGGGTACAAAGGCGATTGCTTAAGATGAATCCAAGAGCTTTGTATATGCCATGTGGAGCTAGCTTTGTATATGCCATGTGCTTGCCACAGTCTCAGTCTCACTCTATGTGATATGGCAAAATCATGTAGTAAAGCTATTTCATTTTTTGGAATTGTGCAGCGAATATATACTTTATTTGCTGGTTCAACTAAAAGATGGAAAGTTTTGCTTAAACATGTTCCAAGTTTAACTGTGAAACCATTGTGCAATACTCGTTGGGCGAGTTGAATAAAAAGTGTTAAAGCAATTAGATATCAAGCTGCTGAGGTAAGATTGGCTTTGTCTGAATTACATAAAGCACGTGATACTGAAGCCAAAAGCGAGGCAAAAAGTTTATTTGATTTGGTTGGCAAGTTTGAATTTATACTTGGTGTGACACCCTCAAAATTAATAAGGATTATTTAATTAATTATTAGATTAATTATTAAGTTTATTAAGCCTAATATAGGCAAGAATAGCAATAATAGGGAATAAAATAATAACAGAAAAATAAAATAAAGTTCTATAACTTGAGTGCTCTATAAGGATTGAAATAGCATCGGAAGCCTAGGTTTAAATTAAAAGAAGTTGGTTCAAAAATCGAATTCAAAAAACCTTTTTAAAACCCCTTAGAAAAATAAGAAAGGAAATCCTATGCTGGTGGGCCAGCCAGCCGCGGCCCAGACTTCCTAAAGTCTAGCCTAGGCCCCTCAACTCTCCTCTTGGCTCACCTTTACGCAGCCTAGCCCAGCGCACCACTTCCCCCTCAGCCCTCCCCGCGAAGTCCATTCCACACCTCTCAACTCTCGGCCTAGTCCACTTCTCCTCCTTCTTCTCCACTCCCTCTCCCTTCTCCGGTTCCTCCCCCTCCCTCATAACTCCGGCGCTGACGCCGCCGTCGCCCATCCTGCCACCGCATCGTCCCCGGTCCTCGTGGCAGCCGCGGTTCAGCACCACGCGTCCACCTCCATCCCCTGCGCACGTCAGAGCGGCCGTCCCGGCACGGGAGCCCCCTACTTCTCCATCTCGCAGCGCCCGTACCGCCGCCGCCGTCACTCGATCCGCTTCCTCCGGCCAGGATAGCCCCGACAACGGCGCGCAGGGCGCGTGTCACCACCACGCGAGGCCACCGCACACGGAGTGCGGCACCGACGCCCACTCCTCGGCCATCTGCACGAAATACCGCGGCGGCACGCGTCGCACGCCGGCGAGCTCGCCGTGCCACGCGTCGTAGCCCCGCCGCCCTGGTGAGCCCCCGGGGAGCACCGCCGGGCTATAAATAGCCCTGCGCGCGCCCCGGATGGAGCTCACCCTCACCACACCACACCGCACCGCCACCACGGCCACCACTGCGAGCGCGAGAGCGCCGCCGCACTGCTCCGGCAGTTCCGCCGCCGCCAAGCCCCTGGACTCCCTTCCGACCACCGCGGCGCCGCCCAGAGCACCCCGTGGCGCCCAAGGCACGAAGCAACGTACCCCAGGGAGCGCTCGTGCACTGGAGGAATGCCGCCCGAGCACCGCCGTGAACCGCAAGCGCCGTCGCACGCCGGCGCGCTACTCCGGCCATCTCTCGCCTCAGTCACCCTGTGGTAAGCACCCTGCGACCCCTCACTTCCTTCCCAGCCTCTCCGTCCCCTCCGCGATGTCCGGCCGGGCCACGGCTGGTTGCAGTGCGTGCCGCCGTACTCCAGCGAGCCGCCGGACGGCCCTGGCACCCCTCCTCGGCACCTTCGCACCCCAGCGCGCTCCGCGCAACCCACTGGGTGCGTACAACCCTTAGCCAAAGCCCCAGGAACCCTCTACTGCGATTCCTATTTCCCCACCGGCCGCCGCTCGAACTCCGGCGAGCCCGCGCCGCCGCATCGACCCTTGACCCTCGACGAGATCATCCTCAACACGTCCGCCGTACTCCCCTGAACCGTAGGTGCCCTCACCGCCGCGAGAGCCGCCCTGTAGCGGCCGGTGGCGAGATCTCCGGCGAGCTTCCCCTGCCGCCCCTCTGCGCCGCCAGTGAAGCACGGCAGCTCCGCTGGCGCCGCGTGGCAGCCACGCCAGCGCGGGCCCCGCCTGCCAGCCACCCGCACGCCCCGCGTCAGCCGCCACCTCCACCTCCCCGCCTTGCGTGCGCTCGGTCCAGTGGACCGCGGACTCACGGGCCGCGTGGTCCACGCGCCCACGCCTCTGGTCCACAGCACAGTGGAGCGCGGGCTGGCGCCAGAGCTGGCGTCAGCCGACCCCACCCGTCAGCCGCACAACCATAGGAAAAATGCTAGGTACACCCCGCTTAATGCACCCAAGAAGTTATTTCTTCACCTTAGAAATTCCCAAAAATTTCTAGAAAATACCCAAAAATACTAGGGAAAATAATAAGCTGATTAGTACCATCCAAATTATTTATACACATTTCTAGGACCTGGATTTAAAGGGATTCTTTTTCAGCCTATAGAAAGCCTCCGTTAGCGTACCCCGGTTTATGCCAAATCCAAAATAAAACCCCATAAATAGCCAATAAATTCCTAAAAATATTAGATTATATTCTAAGGTTTTTCATAAAGTTAGATTTCCTAGAAACCTTTCCTAAGCCAAGAAATGATTTATTGCCTTTCACCGATGTTTCCCAAACCCCGCCTAAACCCCCGGGAAACCCGAACCCTTTCAAAACACCGGCTCTAAACCCTCGATTAACTTAGAAACCACTCCTATGGCCATGCTCCCCAACCCCTCTCCTCACAAGTAATTCATTCGCTGTGATGATTGATTTAGTTATATATTTGTATTTGTGTAGATACTCCGCCAGGAAACTTCAGGATTATAGCCTCGGCGGAGACTACCATCGTATCAGGCAAGTCTTAGCAATTTCCTTGCTCATATTAATCAACTGCATTAATATGCTCTACTCCTTACTTAATGTCTGTAGTTCATTGAGAATTAGCCACTCAGATACCCCCAACTACTAAGACACTACCCAGTGCCAGAAACCCTGGTTGCGAGAGGCACCAAGGGGGAAGAAGATGCGAGGTAGGGTGGATAGTCTCAGAGGAGCTCCTATCCAGAGGCCTATCTTGGTCGCTTAAGGACCGGTTCTTGGGAAAGTCTTTCTAACGCCATGTACGGCTATACGGGCCAAAAAGGACATAGCCTTCGGGAATGCCCTGTAATGTGAGGCCTCGACTCACACTCCACCAGCTACCTCTGGCAAAGCTACCCCAGGGGCCACGGTGGGCAACGAAATGCTGGAGACAGCCCCGGACAGAGGGCTGGGACTGGTCTGCACGGGTCGCATGTGACAGGGCTGGTAGGGCCCATGGGCGATGCATGCCCCAAATTATATGATGCATCCATACCCGGGTTAGTGTCCTTTTGTGGACGTTTATGCGATCCCTGTTTAGACCCTAGTAGCATCCGTGGGTAGACCCAGATGGAAGCTGTCCAGAGATGAACGCCAGTGGATACGAGTCCCGTAAGGGTGGCCCTGCAGTTAGCCACGGGAGGGTCACCTGACCGTATAGTTTCAAGAGTACAAACCTCTGCAGAGTTACCCAATCTATCGATAGCCATGGCTCTCGGTTATGAGCCCATCTGGTTAAAGCTCCCACAGATTAGCCAAGAATAACCCATAGGAGTGACGATAATGAGATGAAGGTGATTGCGGGATCGACAGAAGGATCCGGGCCAGAATCACCGGGGACTGGTAGGGAGGTTCTTGCCCCTCCAGGACCCAACACCGATTTATTAATCACTTGTCAACTAATAATGCATTTTCATACCTTCGGTTGTTAAGTACTTGCTGAGTGCGGTGGTACTCAGACTTGCTTGTGAAACCTTGCAGCTCCATTCCGTCGGAAGGCCTCCCTCCCTTCATCGGCACTGCAAGTCATCCCGATCAGGTCCTAGTTATGATCTTCACTTTCAAATCTGGTTAGCCGTTACCAACTCTTATGCAATTAATGTTTTCCTTTACCAGGAAATGACATTATTTCATGTTAGGTGGGCCCGCCGGGTGGCGGGGCCCACACTTGGCATGGTTATTTGGCATGATATTCTATTTGCTGTAAATACTGTAAGCAAGAAGTTGCAATCACCATCCATGTCCATCGACTCTACTTTGCAGCAAATTGAAGGTATAATGCGTTATTTTGACAAGTACAGAACTGAAGGATTCACATCTAGTCTGAATATTGCCAAAGCACTTGCATTTGAAATGGGTATAAATCCATCATTTCCAGTGAAACGCCGTGCTACTAGGAAGAAACAATTTGATGAAATTGATTCCAATGAAGAAATTCTGAAAGCTGAGAAGGCTTTTGAGGTAAATTACTTCTTAGTTATGGTTGATAGGGCAAGAACTTCCTTGAAGGACAGATTCGACGAACTCCAAGTATTCAAAGGTATATTTGGATTTTTACTGAGCTCAAGTACATTGAAGTCTTTGGATGATATTGAGCTGAATGATTGCTGCACTAAATTTGCAAAAACTTTCTCCACGGATGATTCATCTGATGTTGACTTAAATGATCTAATTTCTGAATTAAAGGTTATGAGATTGAGTTTGCCAGATCGACCAATGTCTGCTATGGAGATTTTTGAGTTTGTTAGAGAAGTGGATTGCTATCCTAATGTTTCCATTGCATATCGAATCTTATTTACCGTGCCTGTGACTGTAGCATCAGCTGAAAGAAGCTTTTCAAAGTTGAAACTATTGTTTAACTATTTGAGGTCTGCAATGTCCCAAGAAAGGCTAAATGGTTTGGCAACTATGTGCATTGAGAAGAAGTTGTTGGACGAGATTGATCTCAATACCATCATCGATGACTTTGTGTCTAGAAATGTTACAAGAAGTTGTAAAAAATGATCTAGTAAGCAAGAGTTACTCTTAGCAGTTCCATGCCATATTTTTTGATCACGGTCTCACAATTTATTTTTTTAAGTCATCTTTCCAATTAGCTCTATAATTGGTTGGACTTGGATGTTTATGTCTCTTAGGGGCCTTCATTTTTAAGTTCGCCCCGGGCCTCCAAAAACACAGGGCCGGCCCTGTTTATAGGTGTGCATATTCAATCTTTCTAGACGACATCATGGTCCTTTCAAGCCAGCAATATCATCCCTTCTTGGAGGAGGCCCTAATAGCACGTTCATGCATTTATTCAAGTTAATGTAATTGTTCTTTTAATGATATATATTGAATGCGGTCATCGACTATGAGGCACTTGTGGTGACCATATTTATGACGAATATCAGTATAATGCTATCATATTCAATATATATAATGGTACAATAAGCGGAATCTAGCACACGGCACATGTACTCATATTTTATTATATTATTCTAGAAAAGTTATTGTTCTTTTTCCTAATGTTGTGTCCATCGACTATGAGGCACCTTTGTGACTTTAGTAATATCATAATTTACCTATCGCACATGTGGTAGAGCCTCAGTGTCTATGATCGGAAGTTTCAGTGTCAATGTGCAGAAATGGTTGTGTGCTAAACACATGTCCTAGACCCCGCATAGTGCGGGAACCTACGACACTGGGTACGCCCACCTATCGCACATGTGGTAACTTGATAAGAGCTAGTGGATCAGTCTGTCTGAGGTGCTTATTAAGGATATATAGTTGAAAGACCTATTAGTGACTAACTAATCCGGCGATGCCAGGATGTGGTGTGCTGCTAGAGCCAAACATCTGGCGACTATAGTTGAAAGACCCATTAGCGAGTAATCCGTGTAATTTTATTTTTTTCCTTGTTGTGGGGCTATTCTAATCCTCTGGATTGTCCTCTGGGACAAGTTCAAACTTTTGTGCCTCTAACGCCTATAATTACTCTTCTTCTTATTAATTAAGTCAAGAATTTTTCTAGGTCTTTCGAAAAAAGATATATAGTTGTGTACGTATATGTGACCATTGCGAGCATATGTTCATGCATGATATATGTGATGTGCATGTATGTATGTATGTATACGTGCATGCAATCATGTTTTAAAATAATAACAGTATACTTTTTCTATCCTACGACATAATGACATTTCCTAGAAAAGCTTTCTAAGATTTAAATTGAAGTTGATATATGTTTTGGATCCTCGAAGACCATGCTATTATAATGAGATAGCCATGTATAACCACGAAAAACACAAAATCTTAACTTCCACATCCCTTTTGTCCTACTTGGGATATACAAAGTGTGATAGTACATGTTACCTTTGGATACGCTAGCTAATTGGTAGGTAGCTAATTTTAGCTAAGATGGATTCAAACTATAGCTAGCTAATGGTTAAACAAATAATACCCTCCTAGCTAGTTGAAATATAATTTAAACCATCTAGCTAGCTGGTTACACGCAGCTAATCCTAGATAATTTAGCCTACAGTATGAAAATAACCCCCCTAACCATTCTACAATATTAGCCACTGCCATAAAACTGCAGAGACCGTCAACCTAATCGGCGCGAAAGCCTCATCCGAAGCGGTTACTTCACCGTTTTCCTTTCTCCGATTAGAATAAGTAGGTCATCCTAAGCGGTTATTTCAGGCTGCTTCGTTTTACAAGTTATTCTAACCGGCACAATTGGTGCCAGTTAGAATGACTAACAATAGGAATACGCGCGCGTGCGGTGCCCAGCCTTCGAACTCACGACCTCCTGCCTCGCGCGAGCCTTTCTTACCATCTCACCTAGACATCGTGCCTACACGCATGAGGTTGCCTGAAATTTAGTTCTATTATTTGAGCATCTAAACGGCTTTAAATAAAAAAAATCTACTACAAAGTTGTAGATCTCGTCGATACATACATTTTTTTATAAACCTTCTCTCCATTTGAGACCATACGCAAAAGTTATAAAATTCAAGTAGAAATGAGAACATAACCATCTGAAATTCAAGTTACAAGAGCGGAAATGAGAACATAACTGTTTTGGGCATCTAAACGACTTTAAATCAAAAAACTTTCAACTACAAAGTTGTAGATCTGGTCGAAACTTACAAATTTTGTATAAAGCTTTTGTCCATCGAAGACCATATGCAAAAGTTACAAAATTCATAATAATAATTGAAAGGTCTATCACTTCGCCACACAATATAATATTATTTCGTATTCAACGCACACACAATTTTCCCTTGTGCATTATTGCTAGTACGCCTCTGCCTAGTGTCCCACTAGATTAAAGGCCTACCACACGTCGCCACGCCGCTTCACAGCAAGGATGCGGCACTATATAACCACCACCTCACTAACCAAGCACACACCGCACAAGCACCCTTCTTCAAGCTTGCTATTCTCCCTCCACGTACTTGAGCCTTCTTGCTCTCGTAGCTGCATCAAGCATTCGAGCTCACGCATGCATCCTTGCTTTCTTCAGATCTCGCATTTCAAGTTGAACTAATTCACTAGATATATAGACCGTTAATTAACCATCATAAACAAAAAAAATCAAGACCGTTAATCAGGCATCCTGTTCCTTGCATAGCTTCCATTCCTAGGAAAAATTCTAGGGCATTAGCTACCAGGACACAAAATCCTCAGACATGGGCAGCCTTGACAGCAACCCTGCCTCTTTCGACGCGTTCGCCGCCGACGCCGAGGGCTTCCAGCCACTGAACGCCGAAGACGTCCGCTCCTACCTACACAAATCCGTCGACTTCATCTACGACTACTACAAGTCCGTGGAGTCCCTCCCCGTGCTCCCCGGCGTCGAGCCGGGCTACCTGCGCCGCCTGCTGCAATCGGCGCCGCCCAGCGCCGCCGCGCCATTCGACATTGCTATTAAAGAGATCCGCGACGCCGTGGTGCCGGGGATGACCCACTGGGCCAGCCCAAACTTCTTCGCATTTTTCCCGGCGACCAACAGCGCCGCCGCCATCGCCGGCGAGCTCATCGCCTCCGCCATGAACACCGTCGGCTTCACCTGGCAGGCCAACCCGGCGGCCACTGAGATGGAGGTGCTCGCGCTCGACTGGCTCGCCCAGCTCCTCCGTCTGCCGGAGAGCTTCATGATGATGAACCGCACCGGCGCACGGGGCACCGGCGGCGGTGTCATCCTTGGCACCACTAGTGAAGCCATGCTAGTCACCCTCGTCGCCGCCCGCGACGCCGCGCTCCGTCGGATGGGATCCAACGGCGTCGCCGGGATCACGAGGCTGGCCGTGTACGCCGCCGACCAGACCCACTCAACCTTCTTCAAGGCATGCCGTCTCGCCGGCTTTGATCCGGCCAACATTAGATCCATCCCCACCGGCCCGGAAACCGATTACGGCCTCGACCCGGCGAAGCTTCTCGAGATCATGAAAGCCGACGTCGCCACCGGACTCATGCCGACCTACGTTTGCGCGACAGTCGGCACGACGTCGTCGAAATGCCGTCGACCCTGTCGGCGCCGTGGCCGATGTCGCCGCCCGGTTCGGCGCGTGGGTGCACGTCGACGCTGCCTACGCCGGCAGCGCGTGCATCTGCCCGGAGTTCCGGCACCACCTCGACGGCGTGGAGCGCGTCGACTCGATCAGCGTGAGCCCACACAAGTGGCTGATGACGTGTCTCGACTGCACGTGCCTATGGGTCCGGGACGCGCACCGGCTGACCGACTCTTTGGAGATCAGCCCGGAGTACCTCAAAAATGACGTCACCGACTCCGGTGGCGTCACCGACCTCAAGGACATGCAGGTCGGCGTCGGGCGGCGGTTCCGGGGACTCAAGCTCTGGATG
Organism: Urochloa ruziziensis; assembly: GCA_015476505.1. Lineage (NCBI taxonomy): Eukaryota > Viridiplantae > Streptophyta > Magnoliopsida > Poales > Poaceae > Urochloa > Urochloa ruziziensis. Next base: position 43,513,248 of record CM027120.1, on the reverse strand, counting down.
GTCATGAGGACCTACGGCGCCACCAAGCTCCAGGAGCGCATCCGCAGCGATGTCGCCATGGCCAAGGTGTTTGAGGACTCGGTGCGTGCCGACGGCCGGTTCGAGGTCGTCGTGCCGAGGAACTTCGCGCTTGTGTGCTTCAGGATCAAGCCAGGGGTGGCCATGGCGGAGGAGGATGCTGAGAGGGCTAACCGTGAGCTCATGGAGAGGCTCAACAGGAGTGGAAAGATGTACCTTGCGCACACGGTGATCGGGGGCAAGTTCGTGCTTAGGTTCGCGGTGGGGTCGTCGCTGCAGGAGGAGAGGCACGTGCGAAGCGCGTGGGACCTCATCGGGAAGACGACCACCGAGATCATGGAGGGAAAGATGCGTGTGCATGTATGTACTGATTGTTCTGACATGTTCTTGCAGATATTGGACTTGGAGGAGTAGTAGTAGTGGCAAGAGACGGCGCCCGTGGAACAAATAAAGCCTTCGGGTTGGTCATGCATGCATGAATAAATTGACTAATTGAGGCGTGTACAATGTATGACATGTAACGAAAATCTGAGCTTAAATAAATTATTCCCTTTTCTATGAATAAGTGGAGGCATGTACCAGCAAATGCCATTGATGGATGAGACTACATGAGAAGAAACATGTGGCTAAAGTGTTCCTTCTATGCTTGTAGAACGCAGTTATAATCATCTAGCACTCGGTCACATGTAAGTTGTTGTATTACATTGAGTATTTTAAAAGTTGTTGGACTAATCTGCACTCACAGTCAAGTTATTATATTAAATTAAGTAGTTTATTAGACTAATTTGCATGCAACTGACAAGTTTTTTATAGTAAATATAATTTACTTAAAAAATGAAAACGGTTGCTAAACGAGCAAAAAAGAGCGGCTATCAGCAAAGAAACAAGTTGGTTTTTCTACATAAAAAAATATGAACCACCTAGACCTTATTTTACCACTCGACGGTTCAAGGAATTAACAGTCACGTCGAGTAGCCAGTGGCCCACCATCGTTAAGGATTGGCCCAAGTCAGAGGTCGGCCCAAGGGGACGACGAAGCCCAAGATTGGTTTTGACCGAATGACGCTTTCCTGGCCCATAGGGTCTGAAGCAGCTTGACGGGGAACTTGCCAAGAAGCCATGCATGAGAAAGGGAACCTGCCAACCCAAGCTTTTAAAACAGAAAACAGACTACATAAAAACTCTGTATACTATCCAGCCAGAACACTTATGTAGACACTGAAAGCAATGTTTGCTGAAATTGTCCTCCACTCCTTCAGTGTAACACTAAAGCAGACCGAGGAAGCAGTTATACGTCATCTCTTCATAGTGATGCGGAAACGAAACAACTCACATGCATAATTACAGACAGCACACCTATCAACTTACATACACTAAAGTTCCCGTGCTTTTTGTTACAAGTTCACTACTAAACGAAGTTCCCGTGCCTTTCGTTTGCCGAAGAGCATGGAAGAGACTTATTTTGTAGTCACCAAAAGTTGACCAGGTCACGGGAACATGCCTTCGAGGAACTCCTCGAAACCTTCATCGTTGTTTCCTGAACTCCTTGAAGAAGCTCCCTTCCGATCTGCAGAATTTTTGCAAGAGTAAGTTTCATGCCACTGGAATTTTTGGCATCCCTAAATCTCCAGAAAACAAACAAAAATTTGCGTGCATGAGCACAGAATAATTGACAAAGCCCAATGCCAACCATATATTCAACTGACCCCAGCACCATATCATTTGACTTCATGAATAAATACAAGATCTGATGCTTCAATTGTTTGCAAGGCCTGGGATCACATCTTATCAATTAACATATCTCATTCCCTCACTGCCGTTAACCTATCTCATTTTTACTCCAATATCCAAACGAGCCTTTAACCAAGCATTAGATCCCTGCCCCCCAACTCAACAAAGCGCATAACCACATACAACGCATATGCGATCATCTGTACCTTTTTTCTTTCTTCTATCTTTTTCAGCCTCGTCCTCTGAGGTGTCATCACTTTCTTCATGTTCTCTGCAGTTTGAACAGACAAGTCAAAGAATGTAGAGTGACAAAATAATGGGGTTGGAGACAAGAACAAGAACTAGAGATACCTCTTCCTCTTGTCCTTGTCTTTCAATTCAATTTCATTTTCACCGTAGGGCTCCTTTTCCTGCTCTCTCTCTTTCTCCTTCTTCCTCTTATAAGCAAGCTTTTCTGCACATCTTTCATAATGTACTACAATCAGGCTAAATAATCAATTGAGCGTTTGCTTGAAAAAAAAAAGAAGAAAGCACAAAAGACGAAGCAGGATTTAGAGGTACAATGAGAAGTTTAAGAAATATAAATATCATGATAAGAAAGAGCGATGCTAGCTACAATCTGGTTCAAACAAATCCTACTATAGAATGGTGGATTCACTAACCCCTTGCAAGCTACCAGCTTCACTAGTGCTTGTTTCTGTTCTCGAGCTTCAACATAAGAAAAATTCACCTGAAATGAGAAGAGAAAAGGGTAAGGGCTACAAATAAGGTTAAAGATAGTTCTTTATAAAATGTATTTACACATTTATAAGATATTAGCAAAGAACATACCTCATAACTACCTAGCCCATGTTTTGCATCACAATGCCTATTGCCACAGATAAATTGCCCTGCAAAAGAGCATATTCTGGTCATTGCTGAAGATTTTACATTTATTCTGATCAAGAAATAACTGATTTGTTTACAAGAATAAACAATAGTTTTTTTAAAAAAATAAACAATTTTCAGGGGAAAAAATTGCATCCTCTGACAACTTATAGTAGAATATGAGGAGAAAACTACTATGATGGCTTTCAAAAGTCTAGAAATCAGTTCTGATCTGTTTTGGAGTTTGGTAGTTGTTTGGTGCACGCACCCAAACTGCACTCTTAAGACAAAGCTGAACGGGCCTAATGGTGCAAAGAAATAGCTTTAAGCTCAGTAACCATTAGTTACAGCTTCTTTAAATACCCTTTTAAGTTCTAGACTTCCATTTGAAAGGTCTGTTACTAGCAAAAGAAACAGATACAATTTAAGTTCAGTCATACTTTTTGTTTCAGGGAAATCATTTTAGATGCAACTTAACAGATGGGATTACTGAAGGATACCTTTGCCAGATATCACCTCCTTTTCTGTTCTCCATCTCAATCCAATCTGCAGGAGAATATAGCCTTATAAGATGGGATTTTCATCCAAAACTACAAATGATTTTAGAAAATAAAAACTGGTTGGACATCCATTCATCATCCTATCACTGATAATGCATGAATGCTATATCCTTAATACTCATTTACTTCTGATTTACAAGGATAATCAGTGTTTGTGCATGACTGTCAGAACATAGTATAAAAAATGGGTGTGCTGGCAAGCATGGTTCTTGCAATATGCACATCGATGCAAATCCACAACCAAAAGAACAATCATCTAGTTATTCCTGCACATGCATTGATTTTATGAAATGTGAAGAGTATCACAATTGGAAGGATACCATTGTTGCCTTTAGATAAAGGTCCCTCTGAAAGTCATGCTATGCATCCTTCCTTTTCTATAACATTCAAGATTAAAGGAGAAACTACATGCTTACATCAAGAAACAGTATTCATTGACACAGGGTTAAAGCACCATACGTCCATACCTTGCCCTTTTTGTACTGGGTCATGTCAGCAATGCAATACCTGCCTCAAGTTAAGGACCCTAAGCACAATAGAGTTAAGTCTTACAAAATTACAATGAACAGCATGACACATCAAATACAGCAAAGACACTAGCTTCAGCATACACAACAATGTTATTTCAAAATTATATGAAAAATATGCCACGTACTGACATGTCCTCATATAAAGAACACTGCAATATAAAATATATCAAAAAAAGGATACTCTTTAAAAAGCTTGTCATAGTAACGTTTGACCAGCCTCTTCTCCCAAGTTGAATCCATGTCATCTTCCTCAGAAAGAATGAATCTTACACATTATAGAAGAAAAGTGAGGCATTTATGAATTTCCCAAAAAAAAAACGCAGGCACATGTAAACAGGACGTGGTCCTGACCTGTATCCTTCTCTCAATGTATCTTTATCAGTTTTGATTGGCAGACTATTATCCACATTTTTCTCATGGCCGTAAAACTGAACTGTTGAAATGCAAGACATGTGTCAGTGGCAACATACAACATATAGATACATTACACAGAAAATGAACGAAGGATATCATCTATGCTAAGGTTAAAAAACTGTAAGATTGATTTCTGATCTCCAATTCTTGATTTATTTCTACAGCAAAGGTATCTTTTCATGACACTTCACTACTATTCTTGGAGACTGGGATACAATAAAAAGTTTTTGCCATGTCAATTTCTTTGTTCCGAATTCATGCAATGCAGATTGCCCATATATCTATATATCTATGTGAAAAAGTATTCAAGTACTTTAGTTAATGCCAGCCAAACCAGCTACTAATGAAATGCAATAAGATCCAAGCAATCTGACTTATTCTACTTTATAGTCTTTCCCAAAAAAAATGTACCTCAAATAAAAATGCACTTTTAGTCAGTTATCAGTATATCACCAGACTTGAAAACAGGTCATCAATTCTGATGTGAAGGAAACAAATACATACTTCAATATTTTGTGTGTTCAGCTTGGGGGTGGGAAGTTATATATAGAAGTATCTGATCAATGTATGGATGAAGGTAGCCCCCAATTCTTTCTACAGTAGAGGGGACTGTTCATCATCCTGTTGCTTTTGGAAACAAAGAGTAAGCAAATAAAAAACTCATTATAAGCAACTATCTCAGTTTCCTTTTCTCAATGAAAGAGCAACTTGGTCCAAAAAAATAAAGAGTACCATTGCACCGGGATTGGGTATCAATATATTGGAGACAAGGACAAAGATCCTATGATGCAAATCCATATTATAATATTATCAATATTAAGCTAGATAACTAGTTAAGCGTAGAAATGCATAATACATGTACGGATGAAGGTAGCCCCCAATTATTCCTTAAGCAGAGGGGACTGTTCATCATTCAGTTTCTTTTGGAAACCAAGGCTAAGCAAATATGTAGTTTATTATATGCCATTGCCTCGGTTTCCTTTTCACAATGAAAAAGGGCAACTTAATCTATCCACAAGTTTACATTGGGACAAGGTACCAAGTACCAATACATCAGACTTCAAGCTACTACTAAAGCAGGCTAACCAGCAGACTTGATGATTGTGATAAACTACACAGGCAAAAGCCTATACAGGTAAACAGATTTCAGTGTGCTGGTTGCTCAATTCCACACAGAATTCAACACTTCAGCTAATTAGTAATAGCAGAAGTGTGAGAAGGCTGTGGGATAAAATTTGGAGCATCATGATGAGTATGTTCCGATGTGCGGGCGGTTACAGCAGAAGTGCATGTTTTGATGTGCGGTGAGAGCAGAAGTGCATGTTTTTTGCAGACTTGAAAGCTACAAGTGTTCCCTGGTTTCTGAACACATTAGTGCTACCAAGTATAATATGACTCGCCTAACTCATGATTTCATTACCATGCTATTTTACTCCACATTTTGTTCATCCACAAATAAATACATTAACCAACACAATTTCTGAATCAAAAAAAAAAAGGTCGCCCTGTGATCTATCCGTGTGTTGACATTGGGCCAAAAAAGTATAATAAACCCGGATTGGGTATCAATATATTGGATAACAGAACATAAATCCCTTTTTAAACAATCCATATTAGATTTAGAATGTTATCTGTATTAAGCTAGGCGACAAGTTACACACAGAAATACAAAATCCATGTACGGATGAAGGTAGCCCCCAGTTATTCCTTAAGTAAAGGGGACTGTTCAACATTCAGTTTCTTTTGGAAACCAAGGCTAAGCAAATAAATAACTCATTATATGCCATTGCCCCAGTTTCCTTTTCACAATGAACAGGCAACTCAAGCTATCCACATGTTTGCATTGAGACAAGGTATCAATATATCAGACTCAAAGCTACTCCTAAACCAGGCTCATCCGCACATTGAATGATTGTGATCAGCTACAACAGTAGAAGCCTACGCAGTAGTTTAACCAAATTTTGGTGTGCTGGCTGCTGAATTCCATATAGAATTCAGCACTTGAACTAATTAGTAATAACAGAAGTGTAACAAGTCATCATGCTGAGTTTTTTTTTTATGTGAGGTTACAGCAGAATTGCAAGTTTTTTATGGACTTGCCAGTTATAAGTATTCCCTGTTCTTTGAACCCCATTAATGCTATCGAGTCTAATTTGGTTTGCCTAACTCATGATTTCAGTGCCATGCTGTTTTATAGCAACCAGCAACAGACCATACCATAATCCTTCATGAACTTCTTATGGCGATCATATGCATTGAGCCCCCGGATGTGCGACTGGTACTGCCTGCATCGATGAATCCCAGATTTAGTGTCGTAAGGTGACAATTCAACCTAAGAACTGCAATCAAACTATCGAAAGGTAGCCCGCAAAGCCATAATCATTGCCTTTGATTAGCATATATACTATACTAGCCAAGTTATGGGCCACAAAGAAAGTTACGGTTCGCGGACACAATTATTTTACATATCCCCAAGAACTAAAAGGTAGTTAACCATGCAAAACATTGTACAGCGCAGCATACTTCTCCAAGGTATTTAGCTTGCGCAGCATACCTCATGAACCCTCAGGAACTAAAAAGTGCTAAAAACACGAGAAACATTGCTCGTTAACAGTCTTAACATCGACGAATTTAGAGACAAGAAGCTAGGGTTTCTGTAGCCGATTCGAGCCGAAGAAATCAAATAAGACACGACGATTAATGGAACGAGGAAGGTAAAGTATAGGAGATGCGGAGAGATGGGGCGCGATTTCTGGTTGCCGCGAGAGAAATCCTTACATCTTCTTCTCCTCCTTATCGAAGATGGCGGACTTGAGCCTCCCCAGCGACGCCATCGCGCTCCTCCCCCGCCCGCTCCGCCTCAACCCCTCAGGCTCGCCTCGTCTTAGGCCCCCCTCAGCAGCCGCAGCGGCCGGAGGGTGCGCGAGCGCGAGCAGCAGCCGGCCGACAGGATCCCGCGCCGGGGTTTGTGTGGGTGCGGCGGGGAAGCGAGCGCCTGCAGCGGCGGCGGCGTTGTCCGGAGTAGCCTTGAGGTGGGGAAGAAGGGAACCACGAGGTGGGCCGAGGGCCGCGCGGGGACAAGTCGTCGCGTCCGCTATGGGCTGAGCCCAAGACCCACCCATTGGAGTGATTGGACCAGTCAATACGGGCCGGCTTTCTCAGCAGCGGCGGAGCGTGTAGGGCCCTCTCCAATGCGAAGAAGGGGCCCACATACGTCTTTGATGATGATTACAAGTCGGTGGACCCAATGTAGGCGGGTGGGTGGGCCGTGGGAGTGACCGTGTTGACTAGTTTGAGTTTGGACAGCATTTCGCCACCGTGTTAAATCAAATAATTTTCGCCACATCTTTAGAGTGAATAGTGATGAAATTTCTCAGGTTAATTAGTAGATTGATCGTGCATACAATTTGTACTTTAGGCTACATTTTTTATAAAAAATGCAATGTTTCGCAACATAAGCAATGGCAAGCACAGTGTTTTGGATTGACGATATATGGACATGGACAATGATAGAGCCCATTTGACGAGGACTCGGACAATTGGCATCAACATTGATCTCCTAGGTGTCACTTTAGACGATTAATATTTTGGTGACTATTTTTGTTCCTACTATATAAAAGTTGCCATTTGAGTGGTCGACGGATGAAACCGTGGGCCCGTGGCTCCCATGTTGATTTCCTTTCACAAGGGACGTCTTAATCTTAGCCTCACATCATCCCTAGTGCCACTTGTGTGGGGACAAGCTTGACACCTTCAGGTTCCACGCTAGCACTTGTTTGGAGATGGCTTGAGCGACAATGTATTTGCCCTATTTGGTCATCCACACACATCACTTCCATTGTATGTTTGTCGCTACTCGCTAGTGTATTGATATCCAATTAGATGGAGCCAAGGTCCATGCTGCTCGTACAAAAGAAACATATGACATTAGCTAAGATTAGATGAATGAAAACACTTAAGCATCAAGAGAAAAAAAAACACGCCGTAAATTAACCAACACATGTATATAAAGGAAAGCATTTCTACAGTGAAGAGAAGTCGCGAGTGAAAGCTTATGCATTAAATTGATATCAAACAATTGTAGAAGAAGATAAAACGGGCAACAAAACGAAAATCCATAAAACTAGTCAAGAACGTCACGATGCAAAAGAAACAAAAACCAAAGGTACAAAATAGATGCACACACGTCACACATCCTTAGTTATCAAATCAAGTCTAACGCAAGCCGCCGCCGCCTTGGAAAAAAAAATCTAGCGAAAAATAAATGATATGACAACTTCAAAATTTCTAGAAAATTTTGCTCTCAATCATTTCACCAGCTGTCCCACCTCACATACACACAGGCTCTTAGAAGCCACCAGCTAAAAAATGTACCAAAACTAGAATAACACAATATTAATTCCACGTGGCGTCACCTCATTGGGTCCTGCCCCTGGCCCACCCATCATATCTCCATCACCCCTCTCTTATAGAGTAACACCAACCAAGCACAAAATTTTGCGCAAAAACAATACCCCAATAAATCGATTATTGCATAAAACACCTCTCGGCCACCTCCCACCCGACCTCCCCAGATGCCGGCCACGGCGAACGGCGGCGCGCGGCCGGAGGAGGCGGCGGCAGCGACTTCGGTGTCATCTTCCGCGGCCTCCTGCATGGGGACGAGGCCGGAGGAGCTGACGGCGAGGCTGGCTGGCTCGGGTCCCGCCCCGGGCGCGGGCTGCGGCGGCTCCGGCGCGGGCGGAGAGGCCGCGGAGCACGAGCGCGTGCGCGCGCTGCGGGAGATCAAGAACCAGATCATCGGGAACCGGACCAAGAAGCTCCTCTACCTCCGCCTGGGCGCCGTGCCGGCCGTCGTGGCGGCGCTGGCGGAGCCCGGGGCCTCGCCGGCGGCGCTCGTCCAGGCGGCGGCCGCGGCGGGGAGCTTCGCGTGCGGCGTGGAAGACGGCGCGCGGGCCGTCCTGGCTGCCGGCGCCGTGGGGCACCTCACCCGGCTCCTTGTGCACCCCGACGAGAAGGTAGGGTTCAGCCACCTTCATTTGCTCATTGCTTGTGTCTGCGGGAATCTGGTTGGTTTTAGGATTGAAAACGAGTTTGTTTTGCGGATTGTTTGCTTAATTGGGAAAAGATCTGTTGCGCCCAGGAGAGTTGACGGAAGCTAGCAGCAACGTTACCTGCCTATTGCCTTGTTTCTGGTGGAGATTTAGGGATATGTTAGTGATTAAGATTGCAATTTGAGCCTGTAATTGCTATAGATGGCACAAAGGAGCGATTTAGTAAACTACTATGTGATAACAGGTGAACAATTTCGACTTTTGTATTTGCGACTGCTAATATTAGATGAGCTTTGAACTATGTAATCCTGTTTCTCGTGAACATCTTCTGTAGTGTAATGGTATTGAGGTAGTTGAAATACAGAAACAAATCATCATAATTTTGATGGCAAATAATTATGGATTGTTTGAAAAGAACTTTGCATTAGGGAATCATGATTGGTGGTTTGTGCTAAAGCCGTGGAATGAGGCTCAATTATTTGAGCTGAACTGTTGGAGAATCTGTTGGTTTAGTTAAGGTGAGAGCTACCGTGGTGGTTGTCATTTCCTTTTCTCTTCTTTTTGAAGCTTCTCTTTTATGCTATCCTCATCTTTTGGTTGAGGTGGTGAAATTATTGATCATTTGTGCATGAAATCAGGAGAGTATGGTAGTGGGTCAATGGGGTTAGGTTTGGTGGTGGGGAGGATGCGCTGGAAAGTTGTCTTTTTTTTGTATTGGATTATGTTGAATTTTATCAAAATTGATTGATTGAATTTGTCTTCCTCATTTTAGCACAATATATAAGAAAAAGTGTTAGACTGCCTTCTGATAGGTTCTGCTAAAACTAGAGGTCATGATTTATGCTTGAACTTATAACATGTAAGGACTCTGACTTTAGAGTGGTAGCGCCCTCACCCAGTCCACATGTATTGCACTTCATAAACCCCAAATGCATTAGTCAGAAATCCACCACCTTAAATGATTCCAAAACATAGTGGATCACATGATCTATTAGCTGGTATTGCGATTAATATATGAGGTTGAGTGAAATGTCGAGATAGTACTGCAAATGAACTAACTGTTTAGTTAGTTGAACTCTGATGTTCATTGTTTCACTATGAGATCAAAGCTCGCTATTTGTGATACAGAATGACTACTAAGAAGGGTATATAACACGGTGGATGTGTAAGAAAAGAAAAGAGAGATGAATGAGTACTTTGGTAGCTCTCTATTGTCACATCTCAACGTCCTTTCATAACCACCAGTCCACCACTTTCGACCATTAATAATAAGGGATTTTTATAAAAGCATAATCAAGCCAGTTTATCTGATGTAATGATTTGGCACTAGCTGGTTTTCTCCCTTTTTCTAGTTTACTAGGGGACAAAGTAGTTTTCTGATATTTGTAATTTGAAAATGGTTTTTGTGCATATTCAGGACATAAACATGGCTCTATTCAACCAATTTAGCTAATGCCTGCACCTGCCACTTTCTGAACAACTAGCCTGCGCCTGATCTTTCACTTCAAATTCTTTCAGAAATGTAACTAATTTGTTACCACATAAAACTTCAAAATCCTCCATTATGTCTTATGATCTAATTTATCACCACCTTGAACAATTCCAAAACATAGTGGATCACATAATCTATTAACTGGTATTGCGATCAATATATGAGGTTGAATGAAATGTCGATGTGGTACTGCAAATAAACTAATTGTTTAGTTTGTTGAGCTCTGATGTTCATTGTCTTACTATGAGATCAAAGCTTGCTATTTGTGATACAGAATGACTAGTAAGAAGGGTATATAAATCGGTGGATGTGTAAGAAAAGAAAAAGGAGATGAAACGAGTACTTTTGTAGCTCTCTATTGTTACATCTCAATGTCCTTTCGTAACCACCCCTTTCGACCATTAATATAGGGATTCTTATAAAAGCATTATCAAGCCAGTTTATCTGACGTAATGATTTGGTAGTTGCTGGTTTTCTCCCCTTTTCTGGTTTATTACTATGGGACAAAGTAGTTTTCTGATATTTGTAATTTGAAAATGGTTTTTGTGCATATTCAGGGACATAAACATGGCTCTAATCAGCCAATTTAGCTAATGCCTGCACCTGCCACTTTCTGAACAACTAGCCTGTGCCTGATCTTTCGTTTCAAATTCTTTCAGAAATGTAACTATTTATTACCAGAGAAAACTACAAAATCCTCCATTATGTCTTATGATTTCATTGTTATTTCTCTGATTTGTTAACTATTTATTGTTGCTTAAATTCAACCATTATTTTCTTATATAAGCAGCACTAGCAGTCTAGCACATGTAAAATTGTAAGGAGTTGGACCCAAGCAAGCTTTTTTGTTGATTATGGGTTTGATATATTGTGCTTAGATGCTGATTCGAATTACTGATTATGCATATTGTTTCGTATGATGTTGTAAGTAATAATGCTGCATTTATTTCTATCTGATATTGTCGTCTTGGTTACAATAGGTTGTGGATGCAAGTGCACGTGCTCTCAGAATGATATATCAATCAAAACTAGCTCCAAAGTTTGATGTTAATAGTGGGAAAAACATGGATTTTGTTCTTTCCCTTTTGAACAGTGAGAATGAGAATGTCACTGAGCTGGCTGCTAATATTATATCTCATTCTTGTGAGAATAGTGCAGAACAATTGTCACTATGCAGTGCTGGAGTTCCACAGAAACTTGTTAGCCTTTTTGGAGGTTCTATGAATCTACGGGATGCTTGTTTAGATTCTGTTACTGCAGTCATTCGAAACAACAGTGAAGTTGCTAAGAGATTTGCATCAATGGACCATGGAAAAGGTTTTCGTTCAGTAGTTGGGTTAATACATGATCGGAGTCCACGCACCCGACTACTTGCTTGTCTGTGCTTGATAGCACTTGGGCATGCTTCTCCATGTCATTTTCAGGACAAACAGATTAAGACCAAGTTGATCATGGTCTTACTTGAGCTAATGGAAGAACCTGGTCACGTAGGAGATGAAGCTCCCTTGGCATTAACCACCCTGATTAAAGACAGCTTGGAACTGCAGAAACAAGCCCTTACAACAAATGCAGTTGAGAAACTCAGTAGCCATCTGCTAGCGAATTCATTGGAAACAAAACGAGCAGTGACCATATTGCTTGCATTATCTGAACTTTGCTCAGAACTGGAAGAGTCAAGATCTCAGCTTATGTCAGCTGAGGTATGTGAAGTTCTAATGTTGTCATTTCTAGTTCAGTACTTTGTAGAATCCTTCTATGTTATTGTGAACTCCAGATAGGTTATTAACTAAATTACTGTTTGAATGTCAGCTCCCAACATTTAACTTGAATGCAATGGATGAAAACAGATTGACAAATAACTTGTTACTGATAATATTATCTCTTAAAAATAGGTATCAACCTTAATCCTTGAGGCGTTGAAGCATGATTGGGCTGATATCCGTGTTGCAGCATGTTCATGTCTGAAGAATATCTCCAGGTCACCAAAGGTAAGGTGCATGCATCTGTCCATCTTGATCATTGTTGTTCATCCCAGATTATTCAGTTAAATGTATTTAATCTCCAGGTTATCAGTGGAGGCCGATTATCCTGTGATACAGTTATTGGTTCCCTGATCCAGCTTTTATATGACTCATCTGCTTCAGTCCAGGTAGATCCTGCAGAATCTACAATATTGTTGTCCTGAGTTGTATATATATTTGTTTCTGGGAAAGCTCAGGGCAGCTGCATCCAAGTTCCTTCTGTTCTTCCAGCGGTCCAGTCAAATTATGAACATGTGGATTTTCAATGTATGGCATGGAAACTTATGTATTCGCCCTATTGCTCGAGAAAAGAACTTATGTATTTACCCAACAGTCTCATAACATGTTAGCTGGCCTCCTGGAGTTAAAACTTCATGGCAGCTTACCCCTCTGGCATGGTGATTGCAGTTTCCATAAAGTGCCCTGGAGAATTTATAGTTTTGTTGTCAAATATAAATTTGCACATCAACTTAGAGTTGCATTGTTGCACAAAAATGACCTAAAGCTAGCAGGTGAAGCTGTACGGCTAGTGTTTTATTATTGGAGCAACCTTTTTTGTTACTGAAGCAGTGCTAAATTCAGTATTAATTAGGCAATTAGCGTGGAACATCAGTGCTTTGGCTCTTTTAGCCATTAGGATTTGATTAAAATTACATATCAATGTACATTAGCACAAGAATAATTCAAAAGCTAGCATGTAAATTGTAAACTTCCTTATTTGGTAATATGTACCTTGTGCACCGTTTCCTTGCTTAATAACTGGAGCAGCCATTTTGTCACTATAGTGTGCTAAATTTGGTATCGGTTAGGCAATTAGCCGTATTTTAAAACATCAGTACTTGAAGTCTTTAAGCCATTAAGTCACATTAGAAAATGTCTTAACAACGCAAAGTTGCAGAACAATAATTAGAAGCTAGCACCAAACTTCCTCTTTTGGTACACACCCTGGCTACTATTTCTTGGCTTTGTTATTCGAGCAACCTTTTTTTATTTATTACCAATTAGCCTTATTGCAAAACATGTGTATTTAGGTCCATTATGACTATAGAAGTTTGCAATTTATCTCTGACCTATTGAACTGTTCTTGTCACAGGTTGCTGCGCTTGGTGCCATTTGCAATATTGCCATTAGTTTGGCACCCAGGAAATCAATTCTTCTTCATTCTGGGGTTGTCTCACAACTTGTTCATTTATCAAAGTCCATGGATCCAACATTGAGGCTAAAATCTGTATGGGCTCTCAGAAATATTATGTTCCTTCAGAGTCCAAAGGATAAAGATTTCATTGTTAAGGAATTGACTTTATCTACTCTTTCAAGCCTCATATGTGGTAAGTCTAATGGCTAAATATGATATTAGGGAACTGCCATACTATCTTTGTTGCTAATTGTGAAATGTTATGCAGACTCTGAACATTTTGTTCAGGAACGGACCTTAGCACTTGTGCACAATCTTGTTGATGGATATGTGGAATCTGCTAATTATGTCATTGGTGAAGATGGAATGGTTATCGATGCTATTGCAAGACAACTGAACAATGCATCTGCTCCTGGAGTGTGCATTCAGGTCAGTTTTCTTTAAACTATATTCTGTTCATTTACTTATATTTTCGAGATTTACACTATAACTATATGCCAATTCATGTGCAATTTTTAACTTTGGAGAGACATGAGAAGAGATGAAATATCTATTCTGATGAAATGCAAAATTTTGTATTCCATCCCTTGATATTTTGGGATATGTGCTCCTCTATGGCTTAGCATTTATAGAAAATTGGAAAAACCATTGTACAACAAGGCACTGATCTTGCTGTATCCTCTCTTTAGGGTATGCTTGTGCTTGCAAACATAGCGGCTGCAAATGAAATGACCAAGAAAGTTGTGATGAATGCTCTTCTTCCTCACCGAACAGATAGCATTAAGCCATCCTTTGTAGTGAAATTTCTGCAAAGCAAGGATAATCAGTTGCGGCTTGCCACTCTGTGGTGTCTTCTGAACTTGATTTACCCAAAATGCGAAGCCTCATCTGGTCGAGTTATCGGACTACAAAATGCTGGAGTGATCCAACAAGTGAAAAGCATGATAAATGACCCCTGCTTGGATTGCAAGGTACTCCCTTCTCTTCTTAAAACAATTCGCTGTTATGTAGCCCGTGCTTCTTGACGGAAGTTATGAAAATCAATCTCGCTGTCAATAAACCTAATGTGTAATGTCGGATCTCTTCTGCAGCTTAGAGTACGTATGGTGCTTGAGCACTGTGTGGACAATGCCGATGATTGTTTCATGTGAACAACCGGTATTTCATCTAGGCAACCAAAGTCTATTCAGATCGGGCAAGAAGAAATCAGAGTGTTACGGATCCAATACATGCCCTGAACTGTGAAACATGAACACCAGCAGGAAAGCCGGTTTCACCTGATCTCTCTGAGTTGGCTTGAGCCAGCTGCTGCCTTTTTGCACCATGAGAACTCAACCCACCAACCAGCATCTGTTGTGCATATTGTCGATCAACTTGTTGTAAACCGTGCCGTCCTCGAGAACATGAGCTCCAAAGAGGAATGCTTTAAGCACTAGCTGCCAGGAATCCCATTTTTCCCAGTGCCTTCCGAACACAGTGCTTGCTTGCATCGCGATGTTGAGTGTATAATTGAGGGGCTACTGCCGTTGCTGCTGTTGTACAAAATTCGTATTTTCTGTTCCAATAAGGCTGTTTTACATTATTCACCTGGGTTAGCTGTTGTCCATGGATTCCTCCCTTTTTCCTGAAAAATAAAGAAGATGCAAAAGTTTATGTTATGTTTGGGTTGCACCGTTGCAGATCAAAAGTGTGCGCCTAGTAGTGATCAGCTGGTTTGTGTTCATTGTGATGTTACGTCAACTGTCAAATTGCTTCTTCTGGCTCAAACGTTTGTCCAACTTCAAATTTCAGAAATCAGTGCCAAATTTTAAACTTCTTTGTATTTTATAAGTTGTTTTGCCATCTCCTCGTTTCAAATGTTCTTACAAAAATTTGTTGGAAAGACCTTGACGTGGCCGAGTTCGTGTTGGCCTCCACACGGCCTATTCCGGACGTGTCGCTACTGAACTCTGGACGGTGGCCGCTCTGTAAAACTGCGACCGGGGCTACCGCCGGAGCACAACGGGGCGCCGGATCAATCGACGAATCTGCCGCCGGCAGCGACACGATGAGGCCGGAGAACGGCGAGGCGGTGGCGGCGGCAGCAGCGCCAGGGGAGAAGACGAGGAGGACGAAGCTGGTGAGGGTGAAGCAGGGGTACGTCGACTGCCTGCTGAGGGAGCCGACCCCCAAGGTGCTCGACGGCGTGCCGGAAGAGGTGCCGGAAGAGGTCATCGACAACATGCCCGGCGACCTCCGGGAGGAGCTCCGCGCCGCGCAGGACGAGAGCCGGCCCTACATGCAGAGGCTGGTTGACAAGGACCTCGACGTCCTTGAGCAGTGCCGCGCCAAGGGGTACGCCATGGAGGAGGTCGAGGTCTACGACGAGGACGAGGAGGTCGACGTCTATGACGATGACGAGGAGGAGGAGGACGAGGTCGATGACGATGAGGAGGAGGTCGAGGTGTATGATGACGAGGAGGATGTGGTCTATGTCTATGACGAGGAGAAGGATGGCTGCGTTGATGTCCACGCCGGTGTCGCGGCGCGCGTAGGAGTGTGCAGACTGTAGGGTAATAGATGAGCTGGCTACGAGATGAAAGTAATATTCGCTAATTTAGTTTTTACAATTGTTACAATGGTGTTAATTAACCAAGTTCGCCAACCAACACTTCACACTTGGTTGAGGCAGAAAATGTTGTAAATTAAAGAGGGTGATGACATACTGATACTTTCTGTCATAATTAAGCACACTTCGACTAATTCACCAATCAACCAAGGGCTTCTTTGGATACTATCCAAAGAATGCCACGTCGTCACCCACACCTGTGGCGAATAAATTGATCCCTACACTTAGACCTTGGGCCCCGAAGCAGACAATAGCCAATGCGGCGTGTCACACAACTACCCGCGCTTAGCAACATGGAATGTGCCCACGTTCCACGTTCCAAAAACTTCTTGTGGGAACGGTCGTGGACTTCCTGCGGGAATGATAAAATTTTGAAAAGAAAAATCTAAAAAGTTGATAAACCTAGCCTGTGGTATGAGGATGAAATTAATGCATTGTATGTTTTGATATAGCAAGGCACATATATTTTTTAATCGGATTATACTTTATAGAAAAAAATGCATAAGATATTCTATAGCAGCAAAAACATACACATATATAAGGCCGTAGCAACACACGAGCATTTTTGCTAATTTATTATAAGAAAAAAGAGGTGGTAAACGTAACAAGTACATTTTCTCTACTTTACATCAACTGTAAATCAATTTCGGCACTTAATTATGCACAATCACAAGTTCTAATGTGCAAACCAAATCATCAGTTTCCACATGCATGACTTTCTTTAGTATAATTTGTGTTGTATAAGTGTGCAAAACCTAGGTGGGTGCATATATAAGCCCCCGCATGTAAATTTAGATCATTCACTTTCTCTTTGTGATGTGACAATTTTTAGAACCGCTACTCAGAAAAGGACATCAGATAAAACTGAAAGATCTAGTTTCTCTAACGTAAATTTAGTCCCCTTAATTTACTCCTACAATCTGTATATAGGAAGATAAAGTGAAAAACAATGTGTCCGGCCTCTTGTGGACACCAGATGATCGTGTAGCGTGTTGATCTTGATGGCTTTCTCTTTGTGAATTGTGATGTTCCATCATTTGGTTGTAGGCTGAACATGATCTTGGCATCTTGTTTTGTATTGTGTTGCGTGTCCAATCCCAACGTTATGTTACGACTTTTGTTGTCAGTTGTCACCCTCAACAAAGTGCAGCTAGGTGGTCTAGAAGAATCAGATCTTGCCACCGAAAGGAGGCAGCAGTGCGGTACAGTGCTGTACTTTTTTTTTATCCGATTCGCTTGGCCTAGTACAGTACAGTGGTGTACTTTTTTTTATCCGATTTGCTGGGCCTAGTAGAGTACTGATAACAATTCCTACGAATTTGAATGAAAAAGACTTTGTTGTTTTTGCTCAAATAATAGAAGATGTATATTGGTCGAAGCACAGGAAAACTTGAAAACAGAGCACATTTTTCCGATCTCCATAATGGACGACGCAGGTAGACCGCTCTGGATCCCTATTATATTATAATACAAGAGGGAGAAATGTAGAAAGAAGCATGCATCCAGCTCAAGCTTCAAGAGGGGGGATGGACCAGGAGGCTGCATGCATGAAGCAGCCGCGGATCGGATCAGATTGGGCAAGTGGAGGTTGAGGGTAAATGTCAGCTTTTAATTTGGATGGGCGAGCACATGTTTTATGATGAGGGTAACGCCAACAGTTTATACAGATCAAAGAAGCGCAATAAAAGCGTGATGCAGCAGGAGAAAGACATACATAAAATTTCCATAAGTGGATCGAGCCATATATAGTAACAATTTAACATGTGAGCTATTTTAAATTACCTTCAATTTATATGGTGAAATTTTGAGGGTATATATGTATGGGGTGATTTTGGACAGGCATTGAAAATGGGATGCTTTATACGGTGTACTCACAGGCTTGTCCATAAGTGGAGAGGCATTTAAATCCTAATATAGTTTGATTATAAAATTTGAGCCATCATCCTTGTTTTCTGTGTATATACTTACGCTGTCTGCAAGAGACATGTGAACAACAAATTCTGCAGCTTATAAATGTTCATCTACCAACTGACACATCCTGCAAAGTATTCCATCCACCTTTGCCTCACATCAAACCTCTTCAACTCTTTCCAAAAAGTTTATATAGATTGGGGGGATATTGCTGAGGAAGCTGTGTGTATTAAGGGTACTCGCTGCACAGCTAGTAGAATAGGTAAGAATGGATGTCCATGGTGCAAGCCTCGTCGCGCCGCCGTCGCCGGCGCCGCCGCCCATGCTTTCAATAGACACTTCTCGCCGAGTTGCGGCGAGCGGCGAATCTGCCGCCGATGAGCCCCTGAGCCCCATCTCCCAGATGTTCAACGATCTGTACATCATCGCCGTCGTCGGCCTCGCCGCGCCCATCGACGTCGAGCCAGCTCGCGCCGGCCTCGAGGTCACCCTCGTCCGGCACCCTCGCTTCTCCAGCATCCGGGTAAGTGTTGGCTCTGTACGTTCCTTGGCCATTATTGATGGTTCATGCATGAATCATCCACAGATTTTTGACAGAGTGAACGAAGAAGTGCCATTAATTTACAAATTTTTCCTTCATTTCTTCTCCATTTCAGAAAAGTTTTTTTTTTGCCTTAAACAATCAACTCGTAATGTTTGCAACTTAAAGCAACGGCCCAGGTTACCAATCATGCTATATGGACTATAAGAAGTAAATAAACATGAGCAGGTGAAGGACGGGGGTGAGCCTCGATGGGTCCGGACAACGGTGAACCTCGACGACCACATCATCTTCCCGGACCTCGACGCCGCCGCCATCGCCGCCGATCCCGACAAGGTGCTCGAGGACTACGTGTCCTCCCTGTCCACGCTGCCCATGGACCAGTCGCGGCCGCTGTGGGAGCTCCACGTGCTGGACTTCCCGACCTCCGAGGCGGCGTCCGCCGTCGTCTTCCGGCTCAGCCACGCGCTCGGCGACGGCGTGTCGCTCATCTCCCTCCTCCTGGCCTGCACCCGGAGCGCCGCCGACCCCACGGCCCTGCCGGCCATGCCGCCGCCGCCGCCGGCCTACGGCGGCGCCTCGCCGGCGACGCTCGCTGCCTGGTGGTGGGCCCTGCTGTACTGCGTCGTGCTCGCCTGGCACACCGTGGTTGACGTGGTGCGATTCGTGGCCTTGGCGATGGGGCTCGTGAGGGACCCGCGCACGGTGTTCACGGGCGTCAAGGGCGTGGAGTTCAGGCGGAAGCGCTTCGTCAGCCGCGGACTCAGCCTCGACGACGTCAAGCACGTCAAGAACGCCCTCGGCTGCGTAAGTAACTTTAATTCGCTCCTGGTGTTTAGAAATGCATTGTATCCGTTTATCGATTAAGGTAGATATGTTTGTTTGAAAAAAAATCAAACTTTGAAAAGTAAAAGCTGGATCAATACCTTTTACATTTATCTGCATATTAATTATTACTGGAAAGCATCATACTCATGCATGGTCATGGTGTCCAAGACTCCTAGGACTGATAATTAAAAATAGGGTAGGAAAAATTCTGAATAGAGTATTATAGTGCCATACTGCCATGTCCGGGTGCTATAACACACCACACAACAGAAACACACTACAACATTAAAATCATCTAGAATTTTCTACCTGTCATTCTTTTATTTATCATAGTCGAAATAAGAATTATTGAAATATTGAGCAATCAAACTTCCTTCACTCTGACACCTTATAGATCATATATATGTGAAAAATACTACACTGGTCATTCCCACATATCATTAGATTGTTCACACAGATATTTTTGAAATATAATATTCCCACCGAAGTATGTCGTCATTTCACATGTATTTTTTTTAAAAAAAAATTGACTCCAGCATATAGAAAGGGAAATTTTCCAGGGGAAAAATAAATTATATAAAGTGAATATGTAAGATAGATGTTACTGGGTTCATCATAAACTGTATCGTCTTCTAAACTTTGTAGACGTCAACATCATCACATATTGCAAATTCTTAATCGGCGGGAGTACCTTAATAATATTTACTTACAAGCTGTAGTGAGTACAAACGTTCATGATGGCAACTTATTGGAGGCCACATCTTATATCTAAAATTTCATTGAACAAACCGAGGACTGTTATGTTTGCCCTTTGTCGCTTCTTGATATGGTTCAAATCTCTCAATGAGCACAGACGGTAAATGACGTGTTAGTCGGGGTGACATCAGCTGCATTATCTCGATATTACTTCCGAAAGTCAGGTGAGTTTGCTTATACTGCTCCGACACTTGTGAAATCTAAGGTGCCTACCCAATCTTAAAAAACTTTGACCGTGAAGGTAGATAATGCTTTGTCATCTAGTTAGCTGCTGCACTTTAGTATTGTTACTCCAAATAGTTCCAATAATATTATGGGTGTAATGCACTACTATTGTTCTTGTTCAAATGTGACTGGGGGTTAGCATCATCTCTATGTTTTGATGTTACAAAATCAACATAAGAGATACACCAATACTTTCTCTAACAGTGCAAGAACATACAAGGCTCAATCTCTGTACCCATTGGTCACTATAGTTGTCTACTGAAAGAAAGAAAAGTCTGACAAGGTAACGGCATATACTAATTTGGTGCCACGAGGCATTGTTAATTTTATAATATCTTAATACTACCCACATGATGAACACATGAAATAAGATAAGGGCTATATTAACAGACGTAGCCAAGTAAATATATATTTATAGGGCAAAAATGAGTAATGTTCCTTGTGCTCTACCCTTAGATGACCACGCCACCAGGAAAGGTGTGTGCTTGAGATCACTCCTCATGGTGAATGTAAGGTCAACGCCTGGCATACAAGTAAGCAAAAAATTCTTAAAACTATTACTATAAATTATGAATGTTCAAATACCAATAACTTTGACTTTGAATTGCCATGTGAAACATATTGTTGACCTTTTTTCCATCAGGAATTAGCACATATGATGGAGTCTAGCAAGCAAAATGATGTCAACTGGGGAAACAAAATAGGGCAAATCATTCTTCCATTCCACATTGCTATGTATGACGATCCTCTTGAATATGTCAAAATAGCAAAGAAGATTGTAGATAGGAAGAAACACTCATTAGAGGTATTCTTCACCCATGGAATCGGAAAAAGGGTCACCAAACTTTTGGGCGTCAAGGTACAATGCCTATTCATCTCTTCTTTTTGGTGGGCACGAGAATTTATTTTCTTATTACACAATCTTAGACCGTATCCCATTTATTGTTGCATAGCCATGTTAACTATAACTCAACGCTTTGGGTCAGGCTTAAGAGGAGTTTCACTAAAAGAAAAACGCTCATTGATGCCACGCACGTTAGTGCCGGTCGGCCTAGAGCCGGCACTAACGTGGCGCGCCCACGTTAGTGCCGGTCAATAACACCGGCCGGCACTAACGTGTGTCATTTAGTGTCGGCTGGTGTTATTGGCCGGCACTAAATGGGCGCGTCACGTTAGTGCCGGTCAATAACACCGGCCGGCACTAACGTGCGTCATTGAGTGGGAGATAGTGTCGTTTTGAAGTAACCCGCAGAGGACACGTTAGTGCCGGTCAATAACACCGGCCGGCACTAACGTGCGTCATTTAGTGTCGGCTGGTGTTATTGACCGGCACTAACGTGTCCTCTGCGGGTTACTTCAAAAGGACACTCTCTCCAACTCAATCATACGTGATGCATAGGTGGGATGGTAAGGAAGCAACACGCGAGGCTAGAGGTCGCGGGTTCGAATCCTCACGGCCGCGTACGCGTATTTACACGTGAAAAATTCGCGTGCGGGCCTCCCGGGCATGTGCAATTTTTTTTTCTCCTCGACGCACGTTAGTGCCTGTCGCTGTGACCGGCACTAACGTGCCGACAAATTAGTGCCGGTCAGAGTGACCGGCACTAATGTCTTGTATGACCGGCACTAATAGAGGATTTTCCAGTTGTGTTTATTACCTAATTACTGAATGCTTGGCAAAACACATGGGTTAATTTGGTTGGCTGTGTAAAAGATGGTGGGTTTGCTTGGCCTAAGTTTTGCACAAATACATTGATATTGCTCCCTTGGTAGCAACGTGTATTTTGCATAATTGCAATGGCATGAAAATAATTCGTTAACACATACCTTGTTGCAGGTATCAGGTGCTATCTTTCAACGTATGATAACTAATACCACAATGCCATTCTCCAACATGGTTGGTCCAGTTGAACAAGTAGAATTTTATGGGCACCAAGTTGTCTACATTGCACCTAGTGTATGTGGGCACCCATCGGTATGGTCTAAAACACATCTTTCTCTCCTTTGTGTATATATATTACGTACTAAATATGTACTGGTTTGTACCACTAAGTAGACAAAGCCCTATCTGCACCGGTTGGGAACCCCTCTTTAGCAGTACCGGTTTTCCAACCGGTGCAGATCTCCCGGTGCTAAAGGGGTGCCCCTTTAGCACCGGGTCAAATACCCGGTGCCAAAGACATCCCTTTAGCACCGGTTGAAACCATCACCCGGTGCTAAAGAATTTCACGTGCAAAAAGAATTAAATATTTCTCCTACTATTCATCTCTCTTTCCCATCTCTTTTTTTCCACCATCGCACATCTTTCTTCTTCTCTGTTCTTGTTCTTCAAGAACTTCAAGAACAAAAAAAAAAAGATAAACGTTGGGGAAAAATGAGAGGAAAAAAAAGGATGAGTAGTAGAAAGAACTTCCTTAGATTATATGCACAGAATTTACAGGAGCAAAATGAGCATGACCTTAATCGGTTACAGGAAAGGCAAAATCCAACAGAGAAACACGCAAGATGCAATAGGAAAGTTTATCTGAAAATGAAAAAAAATCGCTCACCTGAGCGCCGGTGCCCGGCCACAGCCGGCCGCCGCCACGGCCTGGCCGCGCTGCCCGTGCGTGGCCACTGCGGCTTGGCCCCCGCGGGCGGCCGCCGCCGGCGAGCCTGCCCGCCGCCGCGGCATGGCCTCCGCGCTCCCGCGCATCGGCTCTGGCGCCTGTGCTCCTACTGATGAGGACATCCCAGGGCATGATTTGGCCAGGCGCACAAAAATGTAGGCTGCAGCCGTGGAGCTCAGTTTGGCCAGACGCATGATAGTGTAGGCGGCAATCGTGTCCAACGGGAGTACGGATTAGCCAGGCGCAGAACAGTGCAGGCGCACGACGGTGTAGGCGGCCCGTGGGCTAGGCGCAGAACAGTGTAGGCGCACGACGGTGTAGGCGGCAAAGCCGCGCACGTCCAAATTATCCCACCTTGCTTAGCTTGGGAGGACCAAGCCACCTTAAAAGAGAGCCACCCTTCCCCTATTGGACTAGTCTTTTGGGGCGATTGGGCCTTTCTCTGAAAGGTGTGCTGGGACGGACTCATTATTTGGTATCAGAGATGGGCCCTTGTTAAGAAGGGGAGGATGAGGAGGACATCCCAGGGCATGATTTGGTCAGGCGCACAACAGTGTAGGCGGCAGCCGTGGAGCACAGTTTGGCCAGGCGCACGACAGTGTAGGCGGCAATCGTGTCCAACGGGAGTACGGATTAGCCAGGCGCAGAACAGTGCAGGCGCACGACGGTGTAGGCGGCCCATGTGTTAGGTGCAGAATAGTGTAGGCGCACGACGGTGTAGGCGGCAAAGCCGTGCACGTCTGAATTATCCCACCTTGCTTAGCTTGGGAGGACCAAGCCACCTTAAAAAGGAGAGCCACCCTTCCCCTATTGGACTAGTCTTTTGGGGCGATAGGACCTTTCCCCGAGGGGTGTGCTGGGCCGGACTCATTATTTGGTATCAGAGCTAGGCTCTTGTTAAGAAGGGGAGGATGATGAGGACATCCCAGGGCACGATTTGGCCAGGCGCACAACAGTGTAGGCAGGTAGTCGTGGAGCACGGTTTGGCCAGGCACACGACAGTGTAGGCGGCAATCATGTCCATCGGGAGTACGGATTAGCCAGGCGCAGAACAGTGTAGGCGCACGACGGTGTAGGCGGTCCATGGGCTAGGCGCAGAACAGTGTAGGCGCACGACGGTGTAGGCGGCAAAGCCGCGCACGTCCAAATTATCCCACCTTGCTTAGCATGGGAGGACCAAGTCACCTTAAAAAAGAGAGCCACGCTTCCCCTATTGGACTAGTCTTTTGGGACGATTGAGCCTTTCCCCGAAAGGTGTGCTGGGCCGGACTCATTACCCGCCGCGACCTACCACGTGCACGCCCGCGCTCCCCCTGCAGCCTGCCACGTGCACGCCCGCGCTCTGGCGGTCTGCCACGCGCCGATGGGCCGCGCGCCCGCCGATGCCTCAGCTGCTCGTGACACCCAGTATCGTCGTGCCGTGCGTGACCTCCAGCTCCGCTGCCAAACTGCGCCCTCCGACGCGCGCGCCACGTGCGGCCCCAGCGCCGCCGGGCCGCTCCCTCCCGCGTTCTGGGGTCATCTGAGATGAGAGAAGAGGAGATGAGAAAAGAGATAAGAGATGAGAGAAGGAAGAGATAGGGTTGAGAAATGAAGGGCAAGAGAGAGAAAAATGAAGGAGCCTAGCGCGTGTTGCTCGACTGCCTCGATTTGCCCGTCGTACACACTTTTAGCACCGGTGCTAGCCTTCAACCGGTGCTAAATGTGTTCCCGCAAATTAGTAACGGTGCTGATAGGTAGGTTTTAGCACCAGATTTTGCGATCGACCGGTGCTAAAGGCCTCTTCAGCTCCCCTCTCAGCCTCCAAACCATTACATCCGGTGCTAAATCCACATTAACACCGGGTCCAAATATGGCCGAGGCATTTGTGTGTGTGTGTGTGGGGGGGGGGGGGGGGGGGGGGGGGGGAGGGTGAGGGGGTGGACAGCTCTTTCTCTAGCAGTGTGTAATTTTTAAGATGTCATTTTAGTTTATTATACCATACATACGGATGAAGTTTGATGCTTGCCAACTTTGATGATTCACGAGTGGTTGTGTTGATATCTTATATCATATATCCAATTTGTATATCTATAAGTACGAGTCAATGTCCAAAATTTGGCATACTTTTGACCACAAGAATTATACAAATATTTTATTTCAGTCTAGATTGATATAGTACAGTAATGTTAACTAATTATTTAATTTTTTTACATGCACACATTATAATGTTTGATTGTTTGCTGTTTTAATTTCATTTAATGTGTGTAGGCACTTACTATCCAATGGCAAAGCTACGCAAATACTATCAGGGTTGTCCTTGCGGTGGACGATGCGCAATTTCCTGATTGCCATCAGCTTCTAGATGACTTTGGAGAGTCCCTGAAACTCATAAAAGATGCAGCATCAATGACATAGTAGGATCGTATGTTCATTAATAATGATTCTGAATAGGCTCTGCCAGGAGTGTAAGTATTTTAAAGGAAAAAAAAATCAAAGGTTGATAACAAACTATTTTTTTCCTTGGGGACTATCATTACGTGAAAACCCGAAATAGGTGATGGACGCATCACATCACCTACACCTTTCGCACTGTCGGCAATCGACAGACTTCTGGCTAAGGTGATGCTGTGGTTATGCAGGAGCTACAGCGAAAGCTCTTCTCAGCTGTTTTTCCATGGTTAGTAGCGATGGTGCCGTTGGGCATCGTTGTTTCCCTCCCTTGAGGTGTTTTCTGCAAGGTTTAATGGTCTTCTAGATGAAAATCTTATTCTAGTTCGTCGGATGGGCCGCGGCGTCTTTAATGTTGTGTCCTCCTTGGAGGCGAGGCGTCGCCTTAGAAGTATTTTGGCCAAGCATTCAACACCTATGGCGGAGTCTGTTGTGCGAGGGATAGAAGACAAGTATTCTGAGTCCAACATTAAGTTTCTAAGTAGACAAAAGATGTGATGCTTTGGTGCCATATAAAGACAACGCAAGGTTGAAACATGGATGAGAAAAAAGAGTGATACTTAATCTTATAGTTTTCTTTCTTTGTCTTAGAGTTTTTTCATGTATTTTTAAGCTTCTCATTTTTTAAGATTAGAGTCTAAAAACTCTTTGTATTCTTTCGTTGTATATATCCACCATGTGGATATAGTAGGCGTATCTTAAAAAATGTCACTAGTCACTAGAGCTAGCCAAGCGCTAGCTTGAATGGTCAGTGGAGCCGGTTCTTCTTCTTATCCATCATGAATACAATACCCTAGGCGTCCATTGTCCCATCAATGTGACTATTTTTTAGGAAAAAACTTGGTACAGCCGGCTGTACGTACAACCCCTCGAGATGATCCTGATTGCTTAGTAATTAAAATAATAATTCATCATATCTCGTGTGTAGTACCTAAGAGGTAGACTGGGGTGTGGATGGCGGTCAGCAGCGGTGACGGCATATGGCGATGGTGCAATCGGAGTTGCGTGGGAAACGACATAGGGATGGCTGGAGAGAGGGTCCCACGTGCATAGAGGGTGTTTTCATAGGCAGAATGGTGGGTTAGGGTTTTAAGGTATCCATAAAGAATCGGAGAAGTGTCAACAAAGTATCAAAATTATTTTATTTATTTAATAAATATTAAAAAAATCGATACTTGTCGGACAAGTATCGGTGGAGTATCGGTATCCGGTAAGTATCAGAGGAGTATCGGTATCTGATACGCGAGGGTTTAGAAGTAACTCCTGACTCCTGTGACAGTTCATCAGGAAGAAAATTAATGTTACGAGGAAAAGAGAGTCCATGCATATACTACCCTGCAGAATACATCGACACGATCGTGTTTGCCGCCGGCGAATGCATGGACTCTCTGCCTCATGTCAGGGCCGGCTCTAAGGTTTCAAGGGCCCTTGAGCAAACAAAAAACTATGGGCCCTTTTAATTTAGAGATAGTTTTTTATTTACTAAATTCTTGATGACGAAAAGAACTTAGACACCACTTTGCTATTCAATAAACTGATCATCTTATTTTCTATTTTTCCTTTTCTAAGAAACCGACAAATGCTTCTTAGGTAACATCCTGTGATTCTAACACCTAAATTGTGAGGAAAAATAAACATTGGAGGTAAAAGTTTAAACCCTAGAAATCTAAAACAAGTCATCAGCATGCTAAATTAAAAAAAAAATCACTCACCGGCAGCAGCAGGACCCCTTTGCCGATTGACTTCATGAAACGAAAGGATGAGCGAGCTAACTGTCTTTCGATTTCGCGGACAAGGATTAGATGCCGACGGAACGGCAAATTGTAGACTCGAGGCCGACTCGAGGCCACGACCACGGCGGCACGGCGCGTCACTTGATTTTGGTGGCGATAAGGACGACGGACGATACACACGGAAGGCGGAACGCCCATTCGTTTCTGCGCGGTGGCTATACTAAGCAGCCTTGCTGGGCCTCGTTGCCTCAATTAGCTATACATGTATCCATACTTGACTAGTTAAGTATAGGATCTTGGGCCCTGACTGGCTTGGGCCCTCGGCCGTCGCCCCTAATGACCGGGGGTCAGAGCCGGGCCTGCCTCATGTGCGTGTGCAACATGCATGTTTACACCCCGTACGATCCGGACGTGCACTATCCATCTTCGACGACCAACTCAGCAAGATTCGTTGTTTGTTCGTTTCTACTACGCTCCAGACCATGATTCGCCAGGCCATGGCTTCGATCGTCTTCCTCTTCTTCCCAGCTGCCGACGCTCGGCGGCCACCTCATTCTTCTCGACCGGCCGGGGCGCTTCGTGACACGGGCATGCACCACCACTGCATCGACCGCTACTCCACCCTGCCACCCTGGACGCCATGCATGTCCCTCCCGGGCCAGTGCGTCGAGTCGGCGCCGTTCCGCGCAGCGGCGGGTACGAGTGGCAGCTCCGAACGGCGTCGGTGGCGGGCACAGGACCGCGTCACCGTGGACCTCGTGCGTGCTCACGGCGCGCGGGCCGTGGTGGCGGCTCGATCTTCTACTACCCCGCGACGTGACGGGCTGACGGCATATGGTCATGATGAGAAAATCACCATGACCACGAACTAGTTATTATGATAGTTTAGTACTGTCATTTTCTGAGTGAGAAAATCATGCAGAGTTACTATGATATGCCATATGGTCATGGTGGATATATTGTGATCCGATGCGGACTGCGATTCCGGTCTCTTTTGGGTTCCGCCAAAACAAAAATGTACGGTTTGAATCCACCCAGCTAATCCATCAGCTGGTTAGCTGCAATTATCTGAGCTAGAGACGACCAGCTAACTGGAAATTTGCTATATTTAACTAGTTAATTAAAGGGAATTAGCAGGTTCAGTTTGGATCCACACCAATTAAAATTAGCTACTTGTAATTAGCTGATGGATCCAAACATGCTTTATGTATGAAGAAAAAAAAAAGCGTCCTGATTTTGCAAGATGGAGACAGAGCATGAGAAAAAACGGCAACGTCACTTCAAAAGAGTGGTTTTCAGTGCAAACTTTGCTATGTAAACATCGCCACGTGTTTAAATGTTGTCTTAAAAAAGGTTAAATGTCGGTTCGATCACTACTGGAGAGACCATTATCCTCATCGGCCTGCACAAAGCGGGTCAAAATGGTCCGCTTTGTTTAAACCATTCTAAGCTATGGGAATGGTGCCACTTAGAATATTCTAACTAGACGCAGCTTAGAATAGTCATTCTAAGCTACTCAACTCGCACCGCTAATAATAACTAGTCATTCTAAGCGGCTCGAATTCGCACGTTTAGAATGACTACTCATTTGTACCGGTCCGAATTGTTTCGCTTTGTAAATTCATGACTTTTGTATATGGTCTCGGATTGAGAGCAACTTTATATGAAACTTGTACATTTCGATGAGATCTACAACTTTGTAATTGAAAGTTTTGTATTTGAAGTCATTTAGATGCCTAAAATAGTTATCGTCCTTGTTCCCGCTATTATAATTTGAATTTTAGGTTGTACAATGTATTTTGTAACTTTTGCATATGGTCTCAGATGAACAGAAGCTTTATACAAAATTTGTATGTTTCTACTAGATCTACAACTTAGCAGTTGAATTTTTTAGATTGTTTAGATATTCAAAACTTCATTTCAATTCTACTTTCTCGCCCTTGTTTCCGCTCTTGTAATTTGAAGTTAAAGTTGTATTATGAATTTTGTAACTTTTGTATATGGTCTCGTATGGAAAGCACCTTTATATGAAATTTGTATGTTTCGATGAGATCTACAACTTTGTAGTCGAAAGTTTTTTATTTGAAGTTGTTTAGTTGTCCAAATGATACATCTATGCTTTAGACAACAAACGTCAAAAGGAATATAACTCCCTCATGTGTGCAGGAACGACGTCTAGGTGAGATGGTAAGGAAGGCTCGCGCAAGGCAGGAGGCCGTGAGTTCGAAGGCTAGGCATCACACGCACGTGTATTTCACGCGAAATACGCGTGACTTGTGACGAGCGACCGTAGCTCGAGGGTGGGCTCCTGGCTAAAATAAAATAATTTTGCTATTATTATTTATGAATTCCTACTTTTAGTCATTCTAAACAATGCGAGTTGAGCCAGTTAGAATAACTTGTCAAACGAAACGGTCCAAAATAATCATTTCGGATGACCCCCCTCATTCTAATCGCCTTAAGGGAAGTGGCTTTCGCATTGCTTCTGATAAGTTTTTGTGCCGTTTTGGATAATGGTCACTACAATAGTGAATCTTAGTCACTGTGGTTATCTATTTGTTGCTAATCTTTTAAAATATTGGCAAGATGTTTTACCTTTTGAAAGTTGAAACAAACGAAGATGATCACAAACACATGCACACTCAAGCTCACACTCAACCCCTATAAATACACGCACACAACCCTAATCCTATGAGCACCTCCGAAAGACTGAGCCGACAGGTTCTCGAGATTGACGAAGTCACCATTGGCGTCCTCGCTATCGACGGGCACGTCGGTTACCACTGAAAGAATTGCGCCGGTAATTAAATCCTAGAATTAATAAAAAAATACGTGCACCAGCGCTAAATCATGGACTTGAACCCTGGTGGACCTTACCAGCTGAGGAAGATGTTTTTCCTTATTAGGCATATAAATAGTTACATGTTAAATGTTCATGGTTGATTCGCAACCCAACGCTTTATGGCTGGGCAGGTAGGATCGACGGTACAACACCAACATCTGGCGCGCCAGGTAGGGGTTTTCCTCGAAGATCCTGTGGAGAACGCAATGGTGACCTACATTCAATCAGAAGCGCCTCAGGAAGGCACAAGGTTCAACTTCGGCTCCTGGGTCTACGTCGCAGACGGCTCGGGTGGTTTCTACAGCTACCTCGAGACGCCCGTAGAGAGGAAGGAAGAACCAGCGTCCATCATGGAAGATCTGGCTGATCAACTCGGCGAGATCACACTCGCGGACATCGTCCGCGGGCATGAGTCCGAGTCGATCACGACTACGGCAACCCTCCCACCCCAATTCCCGTTTGGACTTCGCAATTCGACCCGCATCTATTGCGAGGCATTGCAGAGCCAGTTCGAGTCCGCCTTGGACTCGGAGCGGGACATCCCAGTCTGAGTTACGGCAGATCACGCTAACTCCCACTCGGAGGTGAACCCCGTGTGCAACTCGGACTCGGACATGAAAGATCTACAAGAAGACGGCGGGCAAGACCTGGTGATTCATGCCATGCCGGAAGGAAGAGTCGTGTTCCTAAGAGACAAGACACCCCGAGAAATCTGTGAGTTCTGCCAGGTCTTTGTACTCTTTGGGTCCGACATCACCGACGACCTGCCGTTCCAACACGGCACACCGTTAGAAGAAGACGAGGAGAGCACCACAGAACTCCTCACCCCAACTACTACTGACTCTGTCGAGCCAAGTCGACAGGTGTTCATGGCTGACACCGGAGGAGCAGCCCCAGCCGCAGCTGATCCCGACGCTGACGCTGACGCTGAGGTCTTCGTACAAGAAGATGACCCGGCTTGGGCATTCGAGCTGGAGGCCGATGTTTCCGCAGACGAACTCGCGCCCGACGGAGAACCAACGCAACAAGAAGCGGCAAGGGTGACCAGAAACAACCGGAGAGCTCTGCGACGCCTTGACGCCCGCGATCGCCGTCTCGCCGGGCGCAACTTTGCGCATGAATTCGCGAGAGTTGCGCGCTACGACTCTCGCATGGCTAACGCCATGGAGATCGCCTACCACATTCGCAGCTTGCTGTGTACTCCCCAGTCGGAGGCCACACTTGATCGGATCAATGCCATGAACCGTACTCTCGATAAAGCACTCGCCACCTCATCAACATGCAGTGAGCGATCCGCCGCTAGCGAAGAAGTCAACAGCAGCGCCCGCCACTGCGGACGAGATAAACAACTCCAAACGGTGGCTCCAAGCCGCCTAGGAGGCACAAACCGCGAAGGAGGCGCCAACCGTGAAGGAGGCGCAAACCACGAAGGAGGCACAAACCATGGAAGAGACGCAGTGCCAATTCGCCCAGAGGACAATCGTGCGACTGGACGAGACCAGCCACGGCCCAATGCCAGTCGCAACGAGGGAGCTCGGGCCATATCTTCACACCGGGTGGCAAACAACGACTATCTAAGAAGAACCATCAACGCCAATCGCAAGGCACGATCCATTATCGACTCCAGAAGGCGTGATGAAGAGCGAGGCTACAAGGAAGAGGACGACAAGTATCTGATGTTCTCTAGAGACATCAGGATGGCGTCATATCCACAACCTTTCAAGCCAGCAGGCTTTGAGAAATACGACGGCAAGACCTCCCCTGAGTCATGGCTGTGCATATACTCTACGTCCATAGAATGCGCGGGCGGCAACAGTGCAATCAAGTGCCGATACTTCCCACTAGCACTTGACCCCGCCCCGCTTACATGGTTCGAGAACCTGCCACGACGATCCATCGACTCGTGGGAACGATTGAAGAAGATGTTTGTGGCAAACTTCCAGGCTACTTTCAACCGACCGAAGACTCTACA
The DNA here is from genome assembly GCA_015476505.1 of Urochloa ruziziensis. Taxonomy (NCBI): domain Eukaryota; kingdom Viridiplantae; phylum Streptophyta; class Magnoliopsida; order Poales; family Poaceae; genus Urochloa; species Urochloa ruziziensis. The sequence continues at coordinate 43,480,971 of CM027120.1, read as the reverse complement.
TGATCTGGCCATGTGCAAGCAGCAGCACAATGAAAATCTCCGCGAGTACATGCGCCGCTTCATGGAAATCAAGACCCTGGTGGTGGACGTATCTGATCGCGATTGCATCGACTTGTTTCAGAACGGCATCACCAACAGATACTTTGACAGACAGTTCGGCCTGCATCGCCCCAAGACCCTGGAAGCTCTACGCAGCCAAGTCGAAGCATGGGCTGATCAAGAGGACCGTGACCTTGAAAAGTACGGTCCTCCCAAGGGCAAGGAGAAGGGAAACTCTAAAGCCCAAAACTATCAGCACAACAAGCGCAAGCCTGACGATACAATCGCGACATTGGATAGTGGCATGAGAAGCCAGAAGAAGAACTACCCTGGCAAGACCGATGTGGAGAAGATCATGGATAGGCCGTGCCCAATGCACCCTAAGCATAAACACACCATGGGCCAATGCTACGATCTCCAACGCGCGTACACTCAGCAGCCGCGAGAAGAAAAAGGTAAGAAGAAGCCAGCAAGGGAACCACTCGACCCTGCTGCAAAGAACAAGGAAAAGGCGGACGACGACGATGAAGACGACGAGAAGAACTGCTTCCAAAAGGCAGACCAGGTTCTCATGGTCATCATCGGAGGTGACTACGGTTTCCCAACTCGGAGGAACCACAAGCTCGCCATACGCCACATCATGGCAGTCGAGCCAGCTGTCCCACGGTACTTAAAGTACTCGGAGGTCCCAATTACCTTCTCAAGAGAGGACCAGTGAAACAGCTACGACGAACCAGGACAATTACCACTCGTCCTGGATCCCACGGTGGCGGGGTCAAAGCTCACCTAGGTGCTTATCGATGGCGGCGCCGGGCTGAACGTGCTATTCTCCGGCACCCTGAAGAGGATGGGCCTCGACATCGAGAAGCTACTCATGCCTACAGACTCCCCATTCTATGGCATCGTTCCTGGTAATGGCAGTCTCCCATTGGGCCAAGTCACATTACCAGTAACGTTCGGCACTTCGGAGAACTACAGAACAGAGTACGTCAAGTTCGAGGTGGCAGACTTTGAAACTTCATATCAAGCCATCCTTGGACGACCTGCATTGGCCAAGTTCATGGCCATACCCCACTACGTCTACCTCGTTCTCAAGATGCCAGGACCCAAGGGCGTTATCTCCCTCCGCGGCGACTTGAGGCGATCATACGACTGCGACAGTGAGGCTGTAGAGTTCGCAGCCACCACTCAGGTGCCGAACTCTATGGCTCAAATTTTCAGCAGCTGCTCCAAAGCTAAGGAAGACAGAGATCGAGATTCCTACAAAGGAGTCAGGGCCACTCAAGGCGACCACCCCTGACGACGTGGCAACGAAGGACGCAGAGTTGATGGAAGGCGACCAGGCCAAGACCACCAAGATTGGGGCTGGCCTGACTCCCAAATAGGAAGACGCGCTCGTCAGGTTCCTGCAGGCCAACCGCGACATCTTCGCGTGGAAACCCGCGGACACGTCAGGAGTGCCAAGGGACCTGATCGAGCACAACCTAAATGTTGACCCCAAAGCAACCCCGAAGAAACAACGACTACGACGATTCGCATCTGATAAGCGGGATGCAATCAAGAAAGAGCTGGCGAAACTACTCGCCGCAGGATTCATCAAGGAAGTCTTTCACCCTGACTGGCTAGCAAATCCAGTTCTGGTACGGAAGAAAAACAACAACGAGTGGAGGATGTGCGTCGACTACACCGACTTGAACAAGCACTGCCCCAAGGACCCCTTCGGGCTCTCGCGCATTGACCAGGTCATCGACTCTACTGCTGGCTGTGCTCTGCTTTGCTTTCTTGATTGCTACTCTACATCGCAGCAACCACACATGTGGTGAGTACAACGCTGGTCATCGAGAGGCCTGAAGACAATCACGCATACCCTGTGCAGAGACCGGTGTACTTCGTCGGTGAAGTTCTCACGGAGTCCAAGGCCCGATACCCAGCGGTGCAGAAACTACTCTACGCACTACTCATCACGTCAAGGAAGCTGGGCCACTACTTCGACACATACACCATCTCAGTGGTCACGGAGTTTGGCCTGAGACAAATCTTACATAACCCGGACGCCACCGGGCGAATTTCAAAGTGGGCAGTCGAGCTCGGAGCACTCAGCATCGAGTTCAAGTCCAAGAAGGCCATCAAGTCGCAAGTCCTGGCAAACTTCATGGCTGAATGGCATGAAAATCAAGTAGATATCCCGGTCGGCAGACCTGAACATTGGATTATGTACTTCGACGGCCCTCTGAAGCTCGAAGGCGTCGGCGCGGGAGTACTCTTCATCTCACCCAAGGGCGACCAACTCAAGTACGTTCTGTGAATCTTCTGGAAGGTGTCCAACAATGAAGCAGAGTATGAAGCGTTGCTACATGGGTTACGACTGACGATTTCCCTAGGAATCAAGCGACTGATGGTTTACGACGACTCCTCCATGGTCATCAACCACTACAACATGGACTGAGACTGCCAGAAGGACAACATGGACGCTTACTGCGAGGAAGTATGCAAGATGGAGAACAAGTTCACAGGCATCGAGTATCATTGGGTAGTCCGTGACGACAATGTCGCCGCTGACGTATTATCCAAGTTGGGATCCACTCGGGCAGAAGTCCCAGTGGGAGTTTTCGTTCAGGAACTCCACAAGAGGACGATCGACTTTGAGAAGTCAACTCCTGCCAACAACGGAGACCATGGACCAGATCGTGAGGTCCTAGTCATCGAAGCAGACTGGCGTACCCCTTTCATTGAGTACATCAAGAACCACGCTCTTCCTCTGAACAAGACAGAAGCCGAGCAAGTATTACGAAGGTCAAAGAACTATCTCTTAGTCGGAGACCAGCTATACAGAAGAGGACTATACACCAACATAACTATACGGTGTGTCCCAAGAGCAAGAGGCAAAGGAATCCTACAAGAGATACACGACGGCGCGTGCGGGAATCATACAAGATCACGCACAATGGTCGGGAATGCGTTCAGAGCAGCTTTCTACTGGCCTACAGCCTTACAGGATGCAGAAGAGATTATTCGCAAGTGCCCAGGGTGCCAATTATTCGCCAGACAGCAACATGTGCCCACGCACAATTTGATTGTTATTCCTCCATTATGGCCGTTCGCATGCTGGGGGCTGGATATGGTGGGCAAGCTTACGACTTCTCCGGGTAACTTTACACACGTGCTGGTCGCCATCGATAAGTTTACCAAGTGGATCGAAGTTAAACCAGTCACAGACATATCAGCAGCCAAGGCCGCAGGGTTTATTACTGATTTAATGTTCAGGTATGGGTATCCTCATCGCATTATCACAGATTTGGGTTCCAATTTCAACAGCTACGAGTTCAAAGAAAACTGCGAGAGGCACGACATCGAAGTCGTTCATGCATCAGTAGCACACCCCAAGGCCAGTGGACAAGTCGAGAGAGCCAATGGCATGATTCTGGATGGTTTGAAGAAGCGATTGTTCGAGCACGACAGGAAATATGGAGGGAAGTGGATCTATGAGTTGGGCCATGTAGTCTGGGGGCTTCGTACTCAGCCTTGCAAATCCACCGGCCACTTGCCATACTTCCTGGTTTATGTTTCTGAAGCTATCCTACCAGTTGATCTCATGTACAAGTCATCACGAGTGGAGCAATATGACGAAGGCGTCGCTGATGACACGAGGCGACTGGAAATTGATTTGATCGAGGAAGAACGTTGCACAGCATTGCTGAATTCTGCTCGATATATCCAAGGGATGCGGCACTATCACGACAGAAACGTCCAAGAGAGATCGTTCAACGTCGGCGACTTGGTACTACGCAGAATTCAGAAGACTACGGGTTTGCACAAGTTAATGTCTTGCTGGAAAGGACCTTTCATTGTCCACAAGGTGACAGGACCCGGGTCATATTGTCTGAAGAACAGCGAAGGAGTCGAGGAGAGAGACTCGTGGAACATCGAACACCTGCATAAGTTCTATGCCTAGAATTCTTGTTTTGAGTCAGTCAGAGTCTGTAAATATTCTTGGGATTCATGATTGAAGATTCAATAAAGTGAATTTCGGGTTTTCAACATCAGATTTCTTGTTTATTATTGAAGCAAATGCTCTTGTTGTCTTATAAGACTACTTTAGCTCATAAAAATTCCGAAGTTACTTTTGATACTTGTTGATACAATAGTATACAAAAACCAAAATCTGACGAGTCTCTAATATGACTACCAGTATCCCTGAGTACTTAGTTTTAACTAAGACTAGGCTGAGCACCTGTAGAGGCCAGCTAGCCTTAGAAAGCATCTACCTACGGGTACTTTACCAGGACATCCGAGTACTTAGTCTAACTAAGACTAGGATGAGCACCTGTCGAGGCCAGCTAGCCTTAGAAAGCATTCGCCTACGGGTATATTAATTTTTTTACAAGTTTGTTGATTTTCTCTCGAGTACATCACAACTTGCAAAGATGACTATATAAGTCTATCGATTTATAAATCTTTGAGTACTGATTTATCAAGTATTTCAGAGTTTACTCCAAAAAGAGTAGTAATTTTTTCAAGGCATATGGATGCCAGAGTTGCACAAAGCAGTCTTCACTCATATAAACTATGTATATTCATAAAATATGTTACAAAGACTCAAATATTCTTATATTTCTGTCACACCCGGTTCTGCAAAACAAAACCGAGTGCACACCGTATGTGTGCCAGGATCAAGTTTCACACATACGGCGAACAAAAAGTGTATAATAGAGACAGTATCACGTAAAAGAAAATGAATCAGAGGGAACTATCAGAGTATTACACAGCTCAATCCTGGAAACGGAGGCTCCAACTCCACAAGCAGACGACCGGGGGTTGCGTACGCCTAGCACTCAGCAACGTCTTCAGTGAACTCCACAGTAGCTTTCTTCTTCTGAGCAACATTGTTTATAGCAAGGGTGAGCACATGTCGTACTCAGCAAGTGTGGGGAAAGTATGAATGCAAGGCTGAATCAAGGAAAGGCAGAGGTTTAAAGCGATAAGCAATTTTAGTTGGTCAAATTTTATTAGCACATATTTACTAACATATAAGTATATACCAAACCCACATTAATATAAATAGAGCGCCATAAGCACATGGCACAACGAGAACCACGATTTAAATCCATCTTCAAGTTCAATTATCATGTGAGTGTCCAGGCCGCTCTTGACCGTGAGCACGGCTGATATATCAGTTTTACACTCTGCAGAGGTTGTACACTTTCACCATAAGTCGCGTAAAAGTCCAAAAGAACTTTAAACCCAACCACGCTGTGCTGGCCAAGCACGTATCACACTACCGAGGTGTGACCGCATAGGGACGCAACAAGGCCTTTACAAAGATTCTCCAACAAGGTTTAGCTCGCATGGTTCCGGTGTCTGGCGCTCCTAACCCTCCCTAATAGGCATGTACCTTAGCAAAGGCTACTTCCCAAGAGGACCGGGCTAGACCGCGACTCAGTCCCCCCTTGCCCTTATCAGGTAAAGCTATTCCAAGTCAGAGTCTCTAATTAATTAGCCAAGACCAGAGCCCATTAGTTCTTATGGTTGTCCTGTTTTCCCGGGTGGTTCTCCATGTTCCGATTAAATCATATGATCTTGTATTAACCAGAGGTATAGCATAAGTAAAGCATGTTTATCATTAATGTTCATTAGAACCACCATAACCCAAGTATAGCAACTAGCAGTGCTACCCAACATAAAGATAAACCCAGGCAGACAAGGAATAATCATGAAAGACTAGGCAAACCTTAATAGGACCCATCAAATTAATGCAAGCACATGCAAAGGTGATTAAATATAGTTATTGGGATAAAAGCACAAGGACACACTTGCCTTAAATCCAGAGAATAGTTGCTCAGAATATTCTTCAACTCTTCAAGCTCTTGAACCGAGTTCCTTCTACTCGCAGCAATCATCCAAGTAAAGCAAACATTCTAGAGCAAGCAAACAAAGATAACTAAGAACGATACACCAATCAAAATAAAAGCTTTAAAAGAGCGTACTAAACGATGGAGCTCGTTTCTACAAACGCAGAGACGCAACGCTGAAACGGAACCGCGATTATAAACAAACTAACGAAAGATTTTAATTATCAAAATAAGAGCTAGGTGCTTCATTTATTTTAATTAGGAAAAGACGATGTAAGGGATACTTCAGAGAAATACCCTATGTTAAGATTAATCAAAATTACATTTATGTTAGAAAGACGCTATAAGACCTAGTCATATTTTATTTAAACATATTCAAGTATTTGTTATTTCAATTAAACATTTAACTTTAGAAAAGAAAGACATATGAAACATCTAAACGAATAAGTTTATCAAACGTGTTCCACTAATCATGTTATTATCATAAATAAATTATAATAGCATTTAATCATATTAACTTTCTCTTATAAAAGCCGTTGTATGCCTAATTTGATTTTAATTAGAAAGACTAGTTGTAAGTGAGCATTAATCAAGTTAATTTATTTAAACAAGCCGAGATAAAGCCTAATTAAATTTTATTCAGAAAGATAATTCAATAAATATTAATCCAATTAAACTTTATTATGAAAGCACGTGGTATAAAGCTATATAGATTTTAATTGCAAAACCTGTCTATAAACAATTAATCAAATTAATATTTACAATTAATTTAGAAAAACATAACTATCATGAATAACATCACTAACACGTAATTTAAGTGATTACAAATCTAACGAAACAAAAACGGGTCGAAACGGATTTAAAACGTGGAAGTTATACCTAAAAGAAGGCTGCAGGGACTTGATCGCGATTAACCGAAGATTTCAGGGGCTAGCTGAAAAGATTCCCTAGACTCAGCGAACAGTCGCCGAGAATATGCAAAACTTCGGGGTTAGATCTGCAAAAGGACAGGGCTGGGTTCAGATTGAAAAGATTGATCATTGCAGGGGGGTTTTCTGTAAGATTACCAAGGCACAAAAGAATTGTAAAAAAAATAACAGATTAGATAGGGGGGCTTTCTGCAACAAGCTCGGCTTCTTCTTCCTCTGGATGCTTTCGACCGGCGGCGCTGGGAGCTCGGCTTGCCGGCGATTCGGGCGACGGGAAACTCCGGCGAGGTGGGGAACCGGGCGAGGAGGACGAGGAGATCGCGATGATGGTCCCCCCAGCGGCAGGAGACGGACGGGGACGGCCGGAATTCGGCGGTGACGACGGAGATGGCGACCGGCTCGGTCGACCGCGTCGCGGCGGCGCTCCGGCGACCGGGAGACGGCGAGGGAGCGTGACGGAGGTGCGGCGCGGCTCCACGAAGCTCCCGCCGGGGTCAGCTCGGTCCGACGGGCGGCGATGGCGGCGAATCGGCGCGGCGGCGCCTGGCACCGGCGGACGGCGGCTTCTGCGGCGGCGGCGCTGCGCGAGGCGGAGGGAGGGCGGCGGCGCAGCAGCAATGCGCGCAGGGGCTAGGGCGGCGGCTTTATAGGCGCGCGGAAGCCAGGGGTGGCCGTGGCGCGCACGCCAAGGCCGGCGGCGGCGCGGCGGCCTGCCAAGCGTGGCGGCCGGGCCCAGATGGGCTCTGGCGGGCCGGAGCGGGCCGTAGACCGGGCCTCGCAGGCTCGGCCCGAGGAGAGGTGGGGCCCACCACCGGGGCGGGTTGGGATGATGCGGGTCGGGTCGGGTTCAGTTGGATCCGACCCGATCCGTTAAGGAAAAGGATTAGGTTATTAATTTCCGGAAATACTTTTCAATGCGAAAACAATTCCAGAAAAATCTAGAAAATGTTTTTAAAGCACGAAAAATACTCAGAAAATCCTAAAAATTCTAGGAAAAATCCTAGATATAGATTGGGACACGAGGAGTCCAAATAAAATATCAGGAGCTCGTGAAAAGGATTTTAGAGCCTTCTATTAAATAGATTTAGCTCTAGGAAGAGGAAAATAATTTCCAGAAAAATCTAGAAAATTCTCAGAAGCGCCTAAACGTTTAAGGAATGCATTTTTGAAACCTTAGCACTCATAAAACACCAAGATGCAACTCGGCATGAATGCAACACGCAGAGAACATTTAATTTACTTTTATAAACACACACAATTAATTTTCTTTCTAGCTAAATTCTCTGTAAAATAAATAAATGTTGGAAAATTTTAAAAATTGAGAGAAAATCGTTGTTTAATTTTTCTTAAAATTCACATCCTGAAATTGAAGAATTTCAGGGTGTGACAATTTCTGTTCTTGCAAAGATACATGTCTATTGCAATTGCAGGTTCTCTACAACTTCTGCCGCTATAGGGTCAAAGTGCTTCAGATATTCTTTCTTCTCGCAGTCTTCAGCTCTACCCGTTGGGACATCATCAATTTCTGCTTCAGGGTAGAAGGACTGGATGACCGCTAGCACATGATTCGCCACGTAGCAGCAGGTCTTCTTCAAGTATGCCGCGAACTTGCTGGGGGCTTCTTGGATGCGCTGTAAGAGTGGTTTCCCAGACTCTTCAGGAGCATCGTGACCGATGGAGTTCACCAGCGTAGTCGCTGCCTTGACGAGCTCAGCATGTTCGATCTTCAAAGCCTGGTATTCCTCTCCGACTACTTTGCTTTTCTCCAAAGCGTCCTTGAGGGTGGCATCTGACTGCTCCAACATCTTCATGGCTTGATCATACTCTGTCATAAACTCGTTATGAGTCTCATACAGAGCAGTATAATCACGGGAGAGTTTTTCTTTTTCTTCTGTGGCTCGATACATACCATTCTGCCATGAAGTGCATTCAGCTCTGAGCTTCATATAGGCCGTCATATGCTCTGCATAAGGAAGCGGTCTAATTATAAAACAAGAAAATTATAAGTCGTGGAATTGGTTTTTGAACAGGAAGACTTACCAATATTTGTCTTGGTCAAGGTCTGATTCCTTTTCTTTAGCCGTTCCTCTTCGGCTTTCCATTGTTCCTGGCGGGCAGCGTATTCTTTCTGAGTTAGTTCCAACTCTTGACGAGTGGATAGTTTCTCCGCCTGGATTGAATCAAATTGAAGAGATAGCTGTGCTATCTGCTCTTTGCTCTTGGCTAGCTCGGCCTCCAATTGTTGAGCCCGTACTTGATGCACCTGACATCGCATACAAGGCTTGCGATTTTTTCTTGGAGCGAGCAGCCAAGTCCTGCAAAAGTTGATCAGATACAAATTGGCACTCGACTACTAATTGAACAAGCTCCAGGAAGTTTCATTACCTCTACATATTGGATCGAGCCTTATGCTAGGGTAGCAATTCGTCTCTGCGACTCGACGAAGGCTACAATTGCAGTCGGCGCCCAGCAAAGGATATTCAAATAGCTCTGCTGCCCCTGGCACGACGACGCTTATATCTGACTCGGTGATTTCTTCTGCTGTACCCACCCCACTGGAAGTTGGCAGGAACTGCAATCCAATAGTCCTTACCAGCTTGGGTTGGGTACTTGGCTGCGTCATCTGCTTCGCGCCTTCACCTTCTTTGTCGGTGAGCAATGGCAAGTCGGGGACGATGTCCATGACTTGGCCAATTGGCTCTGGCAGTTTGGGTGCCGTTGGGATTTCCTCTGCAGCAGATTTTTCTGGAATAATTTCCGATACGAGTGGATTGTCTGCTGGCAGAGTGGTTCCTTCTACTACTGGTATATTTTGCTCTTGCCCACCAGGAGTAGTTTGCTCTTGCTCTAGTCGTGGCTCTTCGGCCGACACCTTCGCTTTCTTCCTTGGTGGCAAAGGAGCGGATTTTCTGCATTGACAGATCAATATTACTTCAAATTACTACTCTATTATGAATCAAGACTTGATTATGAGTATAATTGATTACCTTTTGGACTTTTTGTCCGGTATCTGTGACTCGCCAAATACCAGTGAAGGCATAATATTTTCACTGGCACCTGACTCAGGGACTTTCTTCGGGCTCGCGGGTGATGAATCACCCATGGCCTCAGTACTCTAGATCTCCGGGACTGGTGAGATGCTGGGGGCTTCGATTTCTTGTGCTGTGTCCTTCAATGGGCTCGGGGACTTCGAGCTCACCTCAGGCTGATGTTCTGGACCCTTATCATCGCCCTCCCTACATTTTCAAGGAAATTGTATACATCAAGGCTGTTGTCTTTCCTGCTTATGGATCATAGGGATGAGGCCTCAGTCAATGAACTGTTTCGGTCTGTCACACAACATCCATATAAAATTGAAGTATACGGAATACATATATAACTCTTGTAATGAACCGAACTTCTCTGCTATTTAAGTCAGTAGTTTTGTGAGTCTCTTCTTGGTGCACTGAACAAGAAAATCACAGTTTATATTATGACATGTTATTGAGCTAAGCGAACGAAAATGTAGTGTGCATCAGGCAGCATACATATTTCAAAGTGGTTTTGTTAACTGTGCTTATAAAGGCTTGTTTGTTGCAATCGTGTACATATCAGAAAAGCCATTGCCTGTTCTGTGGTTCTCAGTAAATGGTTTTTCATGAAGATGTATGATTTTTACGAAGGTTAATAGTATAAATAGCATATGTTCTAAATTTCTCATCTGAATGCCTACAGTTGCAGGTTTGCTCTTATGGTTGTATATAGTGCCACATCTCTGTACAGAGCTGATTTCTTAGGAAGAGGGGAGCTTTTCAAGGCAAATGCATATGGCTAAGTTACAACTATGACTGGTGGATCTGCTACTATTAATCTATCAGCAAATGTACCAAGACCACATGCTAGTTCGAGTGTGAGCATCAACATCTCATCTGGGATAGCAAGTGCCCAAGTTTCTGCCAGTGCACCACAGATGAGGAAGCCACCAAGAAACAACACAAGAGCAGGCCCTATGCTTATGCTTCCACCCTGGGAATCTGCAAACCAGTGATGTTGGGTTGCCAGCTAGTATTTGTATCACCTAGTGCTATCTAAAACACCTGTGTAATGCCTAAGTTTACTTTTGCAAGATTCAAGTTCTGTTGTGCAAGACTTAAGTTGTACTTCCTGTGTGCTCAAGACTTTAATTTGTATTTCCCTTGTGGTCAAGAGTTCAAACCTTAATGTTTATGTTCAAGAATTTAGTCTGTGATGCAATGTCTTCGTGTGCATTCCAAGTTGACAAAAGCTGGCTTCTTCCGGCACGATGGAACCTGGAGCACCGAGTATGATGCCCATATCTGGAGTCTGAACATGCGCACCGTCGTTGCCATATCGCCGATACACTATTTCATTCGTGAAGCCCATGAATACGTTGCTGCTAATTTTGATTACCATTTCATTGTATGTGAGAAACATTGGGGTTTAGCATAGTAGACTCGTCAGTTTCAGGCCTAGGAGGCAGCCCATATGCAAAGGGTGCCACTGGCAATGTCGCCACTGAGGATGTCATGTACATGCTCCATGGCATGGGAATAGAGACCAACGTAGAGCTCAACAACCTCATGGAGGCTGGCGATTACATCTCCAAGCATCTAGGAAGGCCAGTGGGCTCCAAGACTGCTGCCGCTCTGCGCAAGCTAACCACCTGAGTTCCAGAATATCAATTCATGCACTCCCTGAAGAATTTTTATCACATACCTGCTTTAGGCAGGTCGTATACTAGTATATCCTTGCATCGTTGCTCACTTCAGTCTGGTTTGTGAACGTACACACAACTTTGTACACTGTTCTCAGACTTTCATACTGTCCTGAATAATCATCAGCATCGTCCGTGATGTTCAAAAGAAAAAAGAGAGTATACGAGATGGTAAAATATTGTCCCGCAAAGTTTTGGCCACAGTCTTAATATTGCCCCTCTTTATTTCCAAGTGAACATGCATATCAAATACAAGGGTCTCAGTGGCCAAGTTTTTGGAAGCAGAAAACACCGAAGAACACTTCCACTTACCTCTCTCAGATCAAGCACAACAAGAATACCAGGAACTCCAGAACATAATACAAGCTTTACAAATGAATGATGAGGAAAAGGACAATTGGCATTATATCTGGGGGCCAAAGAAGTACACATCCAAGAGCTACTACAATCACAGATACAAAAACTTTCAGCCACCAAAACCCTTCCTATGGATTTGGGAATCAAGATGCTCCAACAAAATAAGAGTTTTCTTTTGGTTATTAATGATGGATAGACTCAATACCAGAAATATCTTGAGAAGAAAGAATTTCCAGATTGAAGGAAATGACTACACATGTGTCTTATGTCAAACAAACTCTGAAGAAACTGCTATGCATCTCTTCTTCACTTGTCCCTTTGCAAAATGTTGTTGGCAGGCAATTGGAGTGCAATGGGACATGTCAATTCCTTTCTTCCAGATGATACAGAGGGCAAAGCAGAATTTCAACCACCTTTGCTTCATGGAAATAACCATAATAGCAGCCTGGCAAATCTGGAAGCAAAGAAATGGAATCATTTTGAGAATTGCCCAGCAACTATCAATTGTTGGAAAAGGAAATTCAAAGAGGAGTGTATCACTCAAGCTGTCAGAATAAAGGATTCTATAAGACCAATATTCCTTAACTGGGTCAGCAATACTGTATAGAGATATAGAGCTCCCCCACCCTCCCCAACTCTTCTTTGTAACTAGTTTGTTTTAGATCCTGCATATAGTTCTTTACCTTTATTTTTGCTTAACTGGGGTCCCTCACCCCCTTTTGACCTATGTAAGTAAAACTTCCTTTTATTGCTCTTTCATAAAAACCCTACAGCGGGGGCCTCCCTCGCTGTGTTCAGTTTCAAAAAAAATGGGTTTAGGGATCTGATGTTTTGGAAAGTAGTTTACATCTCGGTATAGCCCATGGCGATGATGGCACGCAAATACACACATAAGAGGACAAGAGATAACTTTATACTTATCTAACCACACAGTAATGTTTGAATCAAGACCTATGTCTTACGACCGGTATACAATCATATAACATTGGTTCTATGTCGCAAAGAACCGCTTGCTGAGATATATAGTATCCATTATCTGAAGCATTTTCAGCTTCTAGGCTGTGACTGGCTCCCGCAGCTTGCTGCTGCCCTCTGATGGCACCAAGCTGTCATAGTACTCCTCTGATAAGGAAGGGGGTCTTAGAATGTGTCCAAAAATAATTGGGGTCAAAATTACAACATCCCAACAAAGTACTGAAAAGAATCACCTTTGTTCCAGATGAAAAGGAAACCCTCTTTCCTTGATGGATCAAAGAAATCCATTTTGTTTTGCTTTGTGTCATATGCAGCCACCTGATCCAAAAGAGTCAGACAGAAATGTCAAGAAAACAGAAAAGCAATGTCAACATTATTCTATTTGTTAATTTAAGTGATGCAGTTGAACATTGGCATGCATAATGTTCAGGAAGGACAAGGATTGCATACTCTGAAAGGAAGGATATTGAGCCTCTCAAGGCCAGGAGCCATGCTCAAAACCTTCTTTCCATGATCAGCATCATAAAGGTCCCCCTTGGCAGTGGGATGGCTCATACCTGCAGGGTCCCTTCCAACAATATAAAAATAAAGTGGTTCCAGAATGGATGCAGTGCTTTGCGACTGTTATTCATATGCTCATTACTCTTTCAGTGCGATGAAGAAAGAAGATCTAGCAAAACCAATCCGGCGCTAGTGCAAGATGGCGGGCACTGAGTTAAACTGAATGCGGGATGCTGTCACATCACATTAGCCTGGCTGCCCAAAGAGGAAGATGGAAAACAATTCGAGCTGAGCTCCAATAGGGAGGGAAGTTACCTGAATGGTGTTGACGATGAGGCCTGAGGAGGAAATAGCCAGGCTCTATATATCTGTGTAGCACCAGATATGTACCAATAATGCAGTGATAACTCTGAAAAAACAATGTTCCATCAAATAAACTCCTGCACTTTTGAATGTATTTCATTTCATCAGAACAGAAATTAGCATTTGCTGACAAAAATCACTCAAACATCACACTGTACTATTGCAAATGCCCGGCCCGGTGCAAGCAGATCACGTCATTCGCAGCAAGGAGTAGGAGGAGGCATGGGGATATGGTTACCTCGGCGGGAACGACGTCCTTGATGCGGTCCCCAGCGCCGGCCGCATCGAGGACGTCGTTCCCGCCGAGGTAACCAGCGTTCAGAGGAGATTGGCATCCTGTTGGCACCTGTCAGAGGGTTGTTCTTGGGTCTTGTAACTTCTGCATAGGAACAAGAGTCTCTTCGCGACTTGACTTCTTGCCACTGATAATGTGGACCTTGATCCGAAGCAGTTGAGATCGCTGCTGAAGATAGCCCATTTGGGTTCCAGAGGTGGAAGAAGATCTTAAACTGAGGGCACGAGAAACACTTCAAGGCATAGACTGCTAAGCCAACAGCTTTCGTTGACACCGAAAATTTGAAAATAAAATCTTCAATTTGGACAACTGCAAAGCCAGCAGCATCTCCCCCCAAGACTGCTTTCAGAAGCTGACCCACCGTCTCTGAAGAGAGTCGGAACCTTGAGCGGCTGAATGCCGCAAGAAGCCAGAAGCTGTCGATCCCATCTGGCGAGCAGGACACCACTGGGGCACCATACAGAGAACGTACCTTGGATGCAAAGGCTAAACCATGGGAGTGAATCCAAGCGTGACACATCCATGTTGGTCCGCCACAAAAACCAGCGTGAGGATGAAGGTCATGAAGATGCTGCCGTGGTCGAGGTGGCTGTCGAAGAAGGTAGGAGGAGGCTGGGCGTCTGGTTTTGGGTAGCCGCCGACGTGGAGGGAAGATGGCCGTCGACGAGAAAGGATCGATGAGGGGGGTTCAACGAGGGAGGTCGGCGGTGTAGGGAAGGGACACCGCCGGGTTATGGTGGCCGCCAGGACCGGGTGGTCACCGGCGGGTGAGCCCTGGCCTCCTCTCGGCCCTCATGTTTCCCTCACCAAATTGGTTCGGCACTGTAAGCGCCCCTGCACATGTAGCCATCACTTGCTGTGAATTGTGAGGCACCGATTCTTCAGATTTCTTTTTCTTTCTGTGAATTGCAGTTAGACACCAGTGACATACTTGAATGTAACATATTTCACTTGCTGTCAGATGGTGATGATGGGCTGGATGCTGGGAAATGCTCCAACCGTGCTGAATCTGCCCCTCTCGACGACAAGACTAAATCACTGGTCCTCATGAACTACTTCCCATCGGTCCCTGTGAAGTTTACAGCATGTCTGCAGCATTCCCAGGCTCTTACTGACATGGTGAATACATGCTACGGCGCAGCAGGGAATCGATGGGCTAATTTTATCGCGGTCGATTACTACAAGGTACTGGGCATATGAAGATCGTTTGACTAACATTTTCAGAAATTCCAAAGGAACATCTCACTTTCTTTGAAAAGTATGATTTTTTTCTGTTTATCTATGCAAGCACTATCTAGCATTTTCAGATTTTCTTCAGGATTAGGCTGATATTATTTTGAACTGAAATATTCCAGAGAAGCGATGGAGGGGGTGTGTTCCAGGACACTGACTTGCTCAATGGTAGACTGTTGTGCGGGTGCCAGGATGTCAGGGCATGCTCAGTGAGTTGAGATATACTGCCTTTTCCTTTGATGTGGATGGACATGCATTGTTCTTGTGATGATATAGTAACTATGACGTGAATTCACCCATTTTTCTGTTCCGTTTGCAGCGAGGTTCTGGTGTAGTGTGCTCTGCATGAACCCGTAAGGAATAGGCAATTTTATTAGAGTGGTACATTCATATAGGATAACAGATATGCAACAGATACTTGGTATGGTGAGGACAAGGCTGCTTGTGCAAGATTTGCTGTTGTACATTCTCGTTGTGTGGTTAAATGTTGTTCCGTCTCAACTCTGAACAGCTGTTTTACAGCGCGGGCATGTGATGATTGTAGTTTCAGGGCAAGACATACATAGAAAGTAGGTTACCTTATAGTCATGCAACAAATACAACAGTGTAAAAGATAGGAATATTGAAGAAACAAATACCAAGCTTCATGTTCGTAAACGATTATTTTCTTTTTGAAACTTTATGTCTGGAGCTTGAAAGGCGTTATTCAAATTTGATTCGTTCTTAAATATGAACATGCTTTGTAGGAGTTCTCCAGTGGGAAATATATCCAGGGAAAACATTTATTTATTTTTAAAAAACTCACTACATTGAGATGGAAAACCGGACCAGCTTCCAGCGGCCCCACCCTGTGGACTGTGGTGTGTGTTGATGCATAGGGAGGAGCTGGCCCCACCACGAGCTCCGGCTCACCGCCCTGCACCCGCCGCCGCCCCGATCTCTGTCCTTGTCGCCGCCCAGAGCTCCGGCCTCGCCACCAGAGGAGCTTGGCACCCGCCGCCGCCCACTTGTTTTGATAGAACAAGTGAACATTTTTTTATTTTTTATATTTATTTGAAACTTAGCTATACTTTGTTGTTCTAGTATACTGAATATCTGAATCCACTGATGACCTACCGCAACATCTGAGACCGTACCGCCCAACAGAATCAACAACATATGCTGGTCGATCAAGCAAGAGGAGCCAGAGTCTGATGATAGACTGACAGCATCGAACAAATAATTTTTCAGCTCTTCACATATAGTAATCTCGGCACGTTTACAGCAACAACGGTGGTTCCATTCAGAGGCTATGCAGGATCTTGAGGGTCTCGCCGATGTGCTTCTCGGGCCGGAACTGGTTGTTGTAGACAGGAACGAAGCCAGGAAAAAAATTAGAAGGGGCTAAACAAAAGTACTAGTTGAGTTTTAGGCTTCTATCTTGTTGGATTGCTGGTCTAATAAACTTTAATCTCTCTTAGTGTACACATTTTGCCTGAAATTGGATGAGGAATTAAAGGGGCTTCCTTTAATACTGCAGCGGTAGGGGGGCTGGAGCCCCACCCGCCCCACCGCTGGCTTCGTGCCTGGTTGTAGATGTACTGGACGTCGCCGTTCTTGTCAAACACGTAGGTCTGCCTCCCAGGCAGCGTCCCGAACAGGTCCCCGTGGACGCCCCAATCCTTGCGCACCCGGTTGCCCTCGTCGGCCAGCAGCGTGAAGGGCAGCCGGTACTTCTGCGCGAACGCCTTGTGCGACGCCGCGTCGTCGCCGCTAATGCCGATCACCTCCGTCCCAGCCTTCTTGAACTTCTCGTACGAGTCACGGAACGCACACGCCTGCAATGAAACAGAGGCAATGCAATGCAGGTCATTGCACGTTCAAGCAATTGCTGACGATGATGGTGATAAAATTAGTATTGTCCAACTATCCAAGCAAGTTCATTCAGTTGTCAATAGGCGAGAAGCTCGGAGAACAATGGCTAATTGCAAATGAGCTGACACCAATTTCAGTTTCGCATTGTGGCTATTATCAGTAAAGTGCATCGGCCGGCATTTGCGCAAGAGTTGATGAAGCTGACCTGCTTTGTGCATCCGGGCGTCTCATCGGCGGGGTAGAAGTACACGACGACCGGCTTGCCCTTGAACTTATTCAGCGACACCGGCTTGCCGTTCTGGTCCCCAGGCCCAGGACCACCTCACCCCGCCGGCCTTACTCTTCTTCACCGGCACAGCCGGCTTCGCCGCCGCCGCTGCCGTGGCAACGAGCGCTGGCTTGGTGGGGTCTTCCCTGGGGCTGGCAGGCTCCGTAGGCAGCGTCGACGACGACCGCGACGAAGGCTTGCCCTTGCCCGGCTTGCTCTGCCTCTTCTTGCCGGAGCCACCAACCTTAGCCGCCCTCTTCTTAAAAAAAAGAAAATCTATAGACCCTTTATGGAGTTACCGTTCTACCCTTGTTAAAAATTAAGAACTACTAAAATGCAATTTTGCCATGTCCTAATCCCCACATTTATGGAGGAAAGTGGAGGAAAATTTTTCCTCCAAGGGCCACTCGTCATAGAGATACATGGAGGAAATTTTTTCCTCAATCTGATTTCCTCCACTTTCCTCCTACCTTTGTGGCCCTCGGATCGGCCGCTCTTGGTCGATGTGAGCCGTCGAAGTTTTCCCCAATTATAATAAAAAATCTCTTATCATTATCATGGACAACTCATTTCTTGTAACAATATTGCATGGGTTTGTCTAGCTCGTATGGCTGTTAACAGTATTTTAATCATGTTCCATTATCATTATCATGGACAACTCATTTCTTGTAACATTGCATTGATATTAAAGAAATAGTACCATAATTTGTTGTTGTCCTGTTCCGCTACAGTTTGTAATGGCCAGCATGTCACCAAGATAGCTATGTCTGGCTGTGGTTATAATTTGGAATAGTTGTATTTGCTGGATAGCTGTGTATTTTTTAGTGCACTAACCCATATGAGTGCATAGTGAAGGTTCATGGCTTCACGTTTCTTTGCTTAAAACAAATTTTCACCACTCTTTGATTGTAGAGTGCCAGGGTCAATTTCTTTGTTCTTAATGTGGTAAGGCATTATATGGTTCGTTGGGAATGCTTTATCATTTAGTTGAAAACGTAGCCCTTGTGGATCCTTTTGTAATAATAGAATTATGAGTTTTGCTATATATCTATCAACAGGTGTTTTTTTAAAAAATCTGTCAGATTTTGACCCATAGATATTCTTTGAGATTTGTGCTGAGTGCAACTATACTCCTGTTTCCCCTTTTTTCAAGGATTTGTTGTTTAATGGGTCAAAATTTGCACTCTGAAAACCCGATTTTTTCTTTTTTATCTATGTTTGAGCTTTTGTTTCCTCTGCCTGTTCATCTCTCCTCACTCTCTCAAACAATCAGCCTCATCGGTCATCACATTCTCCCCCATTCTTTCTCTATTTCCCCCAAGCCAGAGAAGGAGATAGATGTGAGGCTGTTGAGCGAAACAAGCACCGAGACTGGGAAGACAAGCTTTGTTATTCCCACCCTCCCCTTCTTGTTGATTCACTTTGCAGTTGTTGGAGACGGAGCAACAACCGTGAAGTAACTCACCCTTTCTCCCCTTTGTTGTATTGCTGCAGTTGTATGGGTTAAAGTCTTTGTGGATCCCCTCTAGCCTCTAGTGTCTTTGATGTGCTTGTGTGACAGACGCATCTGACGCTAGTTCTTTGTACATGTCGAATTGGAGAGGGGTGTGAGCTATAGAGCCAGTTTGCAAGTTCATGCCATGCTGGCACCGCCACGTAAGCGAAAACTGCCACCGTGGACAGCTTTGGACCTCCACCGCGCCACTTTAATAGATCCTGGACCCAGATGACCGGTTTTTTAGTTAACGGATCTAGATGTGATAAGGGTAAAAGTTAATGGACCCCTATTGAAATTTACTCTTAATTTTTTTAATGTTGAACTTTTTCTTGTTGCTTCCTTTGATTAGTTCCACATTGGTCTTCTTCCCAAACAAACAGTATTTTTTTCCCTCTCCCTCTGTTAGTTTTTAGGTGATGGGATGACTAGTGACGATGGGCTGATGAAACTTTGAGAGTGGCACTAGCCCATGACGACCTGACTGGTAACAAGTGCGCACTACTAAAAAAACATTTTCGAAGACGGTTTTTTTCATTAACGGAGGCGATTTTGGCATCCGTCTCTAACAGAGACGGTTTCCACTGTTAATAGGCATTGACAGTATGCCTATTAACTGAGACAGTTTTTGTAACAAAACCGTCTCTTTTAATGATTTTATAGATTAAAAAAATTAATTTTAAATATATTTAAATATTTCAAAAATCTCATTTACAAATAATTACATGGCTGCATATTAATTGCAGCACACAACATAAATACATTTACGTCTACAAATATTAAGCACAAGAATGTCATTTTCCGAAAGCAAGGCATCTACAAATATCCGATGGTGGTGGCAGAGGGAACCCTGAAGCTGCAGCTCTTCAGGCCCTCGCCTCCCTGCAACCAGCACATGAAACAAAAAAACAACTCAAAATCTGCAGAGAGCATAGCACAAGCATCAAGCAGAGCCAAGCAGCAATGGACCATGTAAGTAAAACAATCAAGTGTAGAAAAAGAATTGTGAGTTGCATACAGTTTTCACATAAATAGGAATTAGCATTCCTTTCAATTTATTTTCACATATACGAGAACATCTGCCATATGCATTCACTGGTTGTAGATTAATTCAAAAAATTAAGGCCAAGAAACTGCATGCACACATGTATAAGACCACTGCTTACCTGCACATAGCAAACTGGTGACCAAGAAACTGAATCAGATCAGATCAGATCAGCATATCTGACCCATTCTGATGCCTGCTAGTTCCATTGTTCCTATGCTGACATGAAAACCAGAGGCTGACTTGAGCTCCTATGCTGCAGAAAAAAAAGATAGGCTATAGTTTACAATGCACAAATGTCATTCAAGAAATCAAACTGATCATACAAATAGAGAATGTTTATATGCAGTGAGTAAAATCATTAACTAGTTTATAACCAAGACAACCAACAGTCCAACACAGTTTATGGAAAAAGAGTAAATTACGTGGCCGGTCCCTAAACTATCGGTCAGTTCTCATCCAGGTCCACAAACTATGAGACTGCATTTCTGGCTCCCTAAACTATCAAAGTTGGTCATCTAGGTCCATACCAGCCATGCAACACCGTAGAAGTTGATGTGGCGTGCCAACTCAGAAGCTGACATGGAACCTAACATGTGGGGCCCACATGTCAGCCTATCTCCCATCCCCCTCCCCTCCTGGTGAAACACGCTTGCCTCGGCAACGGGTGGGCTGCCATCGTGCGCATGCTCCCGGGACGCACCGACATCGCTATGAAGAACCACTTGAACTTGTCGCCTGCCCATCCACGCTCGAGACCTCTGCCTTGCAAGCAGCCCATCCTCTCTTCCTCTCCTCTTTTTATTCTTCTTTTCCTCTGTGCAGACTAGAAGCCGACCTCGCGCCCTCCTTCCGCTCGCTGTCCAAAAGTCTGTCATCCTCTCTCTCCACCGTTTCCAAATCAACGTCGGCAACAGATCCTCCACTTCTTGCTCGACTTACCCGTCACCTCCTCACCAATTTTCGATCACCACCTCATCAGGGATTTCAGATCCCATGGCTATCAGTTGACGCCATGGCCGCCACTGCACCTTGTCGTGGAGAACCCCCATCACGGCCTTCTCCGACTCGACCAACCCTGGGCAGGCAGGCGACGGCGGTGGACGGTGAGCCGAGCCACAGAGCGGCGATCTGGCCTTGCACAAGGATGGCAAGCAATAATCGTTGGGCACTGGCAAGTCGGAACTGGGACCACACTACGTAGGCATGCAACAAGACGGCGGCCGCGGCAGGAATCTCCGGTCTCCCTCCCCTGATCCTCTCTACCTCTGAGCCCAAAGCTAACAAGAAGAGGAGGAAGGGCGCCCCACATGTCAGGTTCTACGTTAGCTCCCGAGTTGGCACGCCACATCAGCTTCTAGGGGGTTGCATGGCCGGTTTGGACCTAGATGACCAACTTTGATAGTTTAGGGAGCTAGAAATGCAGTTTCATAGTTTGTGGACCTGGATGAGAACCGGCCGATAGTTTAGGGACTGGCCATGGAATTTACTCATGGAAAAATATTAATCTACTATCAAAACACTAGGCAACAAGCATTGCTACCCAACACCCGAAAAATGTGCTACTTGCAGCTGACAGGGAGGAAAAAAATGTGCTAACTGAATCTCCTCTGCCTTACTCATTTTTGCTTTTAAATTGTAGCAGTAAATTGTTCTATAAGCAGGCAGAGCAAAAATGTTCTATCTCTATACAAGACTTCTGTTCTTTTTTTTTAGAAACGGCAAGACTTCTGTTCTATTGAAGAATTCTACTCTATTAATCCTATCGTCAGAACTCTGCCTTCACTGAATTTGGGATATACATCAAATGAACTCTCTTCTTCTGACACTAGTCAAGAATCGTATAACACACTACTAGTATACTAGGAAACACGCAAGCGACAAGGATCATTTAAATTTATTTCCAAGGAACTAAAAATTGATAGTGTGAAACTTAGCTGAAACTAAGCTAGTGAGCTCTGTATCAGGAAAGGAGGCATTCCAAAGAGCCCTAAGTCATTCCTAATGCCAAAGTTCACAAGGTAACAAAATGTACAAGTCAACATCTGTTTCAAGTCAATGAGATATAAACAAATGAGCAAAACAGAAAGCAAGATATAGTTGCAAACTGAAGCCTACTATTGTGATGAATGAAAATAGTTGGAAACTGAAGCATATTATAGTGCTGAATGTAACTAGTTGCAAGTTGAAGCATATTATCGTGCTGAATTGCAAGCATGAACTGAAATCATGGCGAGCTTACATGGTAGTTTTCTGTCCATATATACAAATGGCCTTTCTGAATATTCATTTTCTAGATAAGGCAAAGGTACTAGCCTTTACACACGGACACAACCATATTGCTAAGTATTCCTGAAGCTAGTTTAGTACACAGTTTCTTACCTGATGATCTGGCCGAGTTTCATCATAAGGTACATTTAGCCTTTCCTTCAACTTCTGCAATCTTTGTTCCTGAATATTTAAGAAAAAGTTGCAAAGGTTATTCCAGCTGCAAGAAGAGAAGAAATTTGATATGCATATTCTTCCTAAGACAAGAGAAGGGACCATCCAGAATCCTCTAAGGGCGCATGTATTTTGTCCAAACACATCTTAGTAATGGCAAAACACCTGTACCTGAATAGGGGTCAGATCAAGCACTATCTTCTCTGCACTGACTTGTCGCCTTTTGCCCGAGCCATTGAAAAGCCCTCCAAACCATGTCCTATTTCCAACCATACTAGCATCAACTGCAATGGGGTTATTTATGAAGCAACTAAAAGAATCATTACACTGCAATAGTTACTAGTACTATTGAAACATATATCCAATAATGTTCATAAATAATGTGACACGCTACAGATACAAAACTGTCTGGACGAATCCCTAATAACTTCCCTAAGACAGAAGCAAGATTTGTTGCTTAAACAATGTGAAGTGATAATGTCTAAAATTTGATTGTGTATTATTGGAAGGAAATTAAATAATAAGCCAATAATTAACAGAAAAGGGAGGATCACCTTACTTTGAACTGCAAGGAGAGAGACAGTTCCACCCTGCACCGCTGGCCGCTGCAGCTCTGCGCCCCAGCCGGCCGCCACAGCTCCTCCCGCGCCGGATCCCGCGCCGCCACTGCATCCCGTGCTCCCGCCGGTGGACGGTGGGGGAGAGAGAAGAGAGGGACGCCGGATCCGCGCGCCCGCCACCGGATCCCGTGCCCGCCGCTGGATCCCGCCGCGGTGGTCACCGCAGCCGCTCCTCGCGCCCGCCGCCGGAGCTGCTCCTCACCCCGCGCCCGCTGCTCCGCACCTTGCCCCGCCGCCGCTCCTCACTGCCGTCGCGAGTGAGGGGCGAGCGAAGGGGGAAGGAGAGGAGCAGCGAGGTCTGTGAGGAGAGGGGCGGATGCACGGACGGTCGCCGGGAAGAGAGGAAGGTGGAGGGGAGAGAGGCCGGCCTGCCGGGCAGAGAGAGAGGCCTGCCGGCAGCGGAGGGGAGAGAGCGAGAGGAGGCGGAGGGAGAGAGAGAGGCGTTGACGGGAGGCGGAGAGGAGGAGTCGAGGATATAGGGGGCCGACGGGAGGAGAGAGAGCGAGGGGGTGGACGGGAGGTTTGCATTAACAGAGACGGTAACTTTCCACCGCCTCCGTTAATGGATCGTCACCGCCTCCGAAAATGATGGGCATTAACAGAGACGCACACATTTTGCAAGTGTCTCGGAAAATGTTTTGGCAGTGTCTCCTAAAATGTTTTTTTAGTTGTGGCGCCACCTCGTCGGCCGGACAAGGAGAGCAGCAGCACCACCGCCGCCGCAGTTTACTTTTTTTGTTTGACACGTCATTGTTTGACTTAGGAGTAAGACAAACCAGGGAATACTTTCGATTCCGTTTCAGCGTTCCGAATCATGATCTTCTTTTCACAAACCATAGTCGTTTGATTCAATCACACCTTCTTTGATTCGATTAATTAAGAAGTCCAAAAGGCAAGTGCAAGAATTCCTGTCTGCCAGCCACGACGAGTTCTATTTTCACACCCTGCAGATGTGGCGCATGCCACACGCTGCAACAATATGTGTCTTTTTTCTAAAAAAAGAAACTGGAAAATTTGAGTTGGCTTTGTCGTGATGGCGTATATGATTTTCCAACCTTGTTAGTTTCCTGCAGCAATGCGCAGCAGTGTTAAGTAAAATTGGGGTCAGAATTAGACATTCAGCTGTCTCCAATGAAAGTTGGGTGAATAATTAAATAAATTAGCAGCATTCTTTATAGCTTCACCCCTGGTTACTGAGATGTGCAGTAATAGAGGATCCTCTCATGGCCCAGGTGGGAACATTCATTCAACAAACTTTGCTATCTTTTCTCCATCAAACCAAATTAACAAGCCCGATGATGCATTGATGCCGCCTTCACATGTTGCTTCATTGACTTATATCTTTCTTGGAAGCCAAGGTGGTCAGAGACCTAACCAAGAACTATTTTTTACTTGATCTTGACAAGATACGCCACTTTCCATGGTGTTATCAGAGTTGAATGATGACTTTGTGATAGAGGTAGAAGATACTACCTCCTTCCCAGAAAAGAATGCATATCTAAGATGCGTGCCAGTTAAAGTAGTTCACGTTTGACCAAGTTTCTAGTAAATTGTACTCATATTTATGACTCTGATTAAATTTATTATGAAAGTATATTTTGTAATGAATCTAATGATACATATTTGATATTATAAATATTAATAATTTTTTATCCATATTGGTCAAACTTAAGATTCTAAAAATTCTTGAGAAACGAGAAATGCATTCTTTCTGAGACGGAGGGAGTAGCAAGTATACACATCACTGTCCATAATCATTTAGATAGCAAGTATACACGTCACTGTCCATAATCATTTCAGAATCACGTCACGTGCTTCCCTGTGGCGGGTGGCAGATGGTCATTGGCCACTTAAATAAGTTGATAGTGATATACAAGTATACAACAGGAACCGGGTAGCTTTCCTTGTCTTCCCCACTTGTACTACATCCATGTTGCTTCTAAGAGATGATCAGCCAAATGACCGAAGAGATAAGCAGGAGCTGCTCAATGGCCACCATATGCATTTCAATCCTCCTGCTAGCTCTCTTGTCACCAGCTGTAGCTTCATCTCCTATTCCAGCCAACGGCAACGGCAGCGACACTGACCTTGCCGCGCTGCTGGCTTTCAAAGCCCAGCTCCCGGACCCTCTCGGTATCCTCTCCGGCAACTGGACCACCGCCGTGTCCTTCTGCCACTGGGTCGGTGTCTCCTGCAGCCGGCAGCACCGGAACCGCGTCGCCGCCGTGCAGCTGCAGCATCTGCCCCTCCATGGAGATCTTGCTCCCCAGCTCGGTAACCTCTCTTTCCTCACTGTCCTCAACCTCACCAACACTAGTCTTACAGGAACAATCCCAGATGATTTCGGTAGACTGCATCGCCTTAAAGTTATGGACCTTGGACTGAATGGGCTGTCAGGAAGCATCCCTCCCACCATAGGAAACCTCACTAGGCTGGAGTTTCTTGTCCTGAAGTCTAACCATCTATCAGGATCGATTCCAGCAGAGCTGGAGAATCTGCAGAGCCTGAACTACATAAATCTCCAGACAAATTTCCTGACCGGGTCCATACCAGCCATTCTGTTCAATGACACGCCTTTGTTAACTTACCTAAACATTGGTAACAACAGCTTGTCAGGGCAGATACCATCTTGCATAGGCTCCTTGCCGTTGCTTCAGTTCCTTAACCTGCAGGTGAATCGTCTTTCTGGCCCAGTACCTCCGGCCATCTTCAACATGTCCACTCTACAGGTTCTAGCGCTCACCAAGAACCACGGTTTAACGGGTCCTGTTCTTGGAAATATAAGTTTCAGTCTCCCGATGCTGCAAAGGATCTCCATGGGAATTAATAGTTTCACCGGACAAATTCCGTCAGGGCTCAAGGCGTGCAGGTTCCTCGAACGTATTGACCTAACTGAAAATTTGTTTGAGGGTGTTCTGCCAACGTGGTTGGGAAGTTTGACGCGTCTCACTTTCCTTTCCTTGGGTGGGAATAGCCTTGTTGGCCCGATTCCTGCAGAGCTTGGCAACCTGACTATGCTAAGTACCCTAGACCTATCAGTCTGCAATCTGACAGGAGGCATTCCTGTGGAGTTTGGCCTTATGAGCCAACTCTCATTGTTGCTGCTCACTGCCAATCAACTAACGGGACCTATTCCAGCTTCTCTTGGAAACCTGTCTGAGTTTGGATTTATGGCACTGGATAGGAACCAGTTGGCTGGCACAATACCATCAGAACTCTGTAACATGAACTCTCTGTTTCTAATCAGTGTTTCAGAGAACAACCTACAGGGGGATTTCAACTTCTTGTCAACTCTTTCGCACTGCCAACATCTTTCTTACCTTGACATCTCGATGAATCATTTCATTGGGAGCCTCCCCACAAACCTTGTAGGGAATTTGTCCAGTGACCTGCAAACATTCCTTGCACGTGGAAACAAGATTGTTGGTGAACTTCCAGCTACAATCTCAAATCTAACTGGCCTCATTAGGTTAGATTTTTCAGACACCGAACTGCACAGTGCAATTCCAGAATCTATTGTTATGCTAGAGAACCTTCAGTGGCTTGCTCTTCAAAGAAATAACATGTTTGGCCCCATCCCGTCAAGTCTTGCCATGCTAAAGAATATGGTAATTTTATTTCTTCATAACAACAAATTAACCGGCTCCATACCAAAGGACATTGGTAATTTGACAATAGAAGAACTTAGCTTGTCTAATAACATGCTATCCTCGACTATACCACCAAGTTTATTTCATATTGATAGCCTCATCTCGATGGATCTATCTCAAAACCTCTTGAAAGGTGAATTACCAGTTGATATAGGCTATTTGAAACAAATTAATGGCATGGATCTCTCCGCAAACCTCTTGGTTGGTAGTCTCCCAGATTCGATGGCACAACTGCAGATGATAGCATACTTGAACCTGTCACACAATTCATTCTATGGTTCAGTCCCAGCTTCTTTAATAAATCTAACCAGCTTGCAGTTTCTGGATTTGTCATACAATGATCTTTCTGGTACAATACCAAGCTATCTGTCCAACCTTTCCATCCTCACTAGCTTGAACCTGTCTTTCAATAAGCTACAGGGTCAGATACCTGAAGGTGGTATCTTCTCAAACATCACCTTGGAATGTTTGATAGGAAATGCAGGGCTTTGTGGTGCTCCACGATTAGGGTTTTCACAATGTCCAAGGAACTCCAGAAGAAATAAAGGTCACATGTTGAAAGTTCTTCTACCTACAATTATCGTAATAACTGGAGTTGTAGCTATCTTCATATGTATAGTGATTAGAAAGAAAATTAAGAAGCGGCAAGGTATAGCACTTTCTGCCAGTATGGCTGACATGATCAGTCATCAGTTAATCTCCTACCATGAGATTGTTCGTGCCACCGATAATTTTAGTGAGAGCAACTTACTTGGATCTGGGAGCTTTGGAAAAGTTTTCAAGGGCCAACTAGGCAGCGGTTTGATTGTTGCAATAAAAGTTCTGGACATGCAACAAGAGCAGGCCATGAGAAGCTTTGATGCAGAGTGCGGTGCACTACGCATGGCACGGCACCGCAACCTAATCAGGATACTCAATACATGCTCCAACTTGGACTTTAGGGCACTAGTTCTTCCTTACATGTCCAATGGAAGTTTAGAGACGATTCTGCATCAGTCTCAAGGTACAACAAACTTGGGGTTCCTCGAGAGACTGTGCGTCATGCTCGATGTGGCATTGGCAATGGAGTATCTGCACCATGAGCACTGCGAGGTGGTCTTGCATTGTGATTTAAAGCCAAGCAATGTATTGTTCGATGAGGACATGACAGCGCATGTTGCCGACTTTGGCATTGCAAGGTTGTTACTAGGTGATGACAGCTCTACAATCTCGGTGAGCATGCCTGGAACTATTGGGTACATTGCACCAGGTATCATTACTTCCTAGAACTCTCATCTTGCTGAATCGATCTGCTTCTCATTGAACAATTGGTTTAACTAAGATTAATCAATCATGTTTTAATTTTCTTTTCTTTTATTTTGCTTAACCAGAGTATGGAACTCATGGAAAAGCATCACGGAAAAGTGACGTGTTCAGCTTCGGAGTTATGCTCTTGGAAGTCTTCACTAGAAAGAGACCGACGGATGCAATTTTCAATGGAGATCTAACCCTGAGGAAGTGGGTTTTTGAGGTGTTTCCTACAGAGCTCGTCCGTGTTGTTGATGATCAGCTACTGCAGTGGTTGTCTAGCTGCAACCTCGAAGCCTTCCTTGTGCCGGTATTTGAGTTAGGTTTGCTCTGCTCCAGTGACTCTCCTGACCAAAGGATGACAATGACCGATGTGGTCACAATGCTGAAGAAGATTCTAGAAGAGTGCAACAGATCAATAGCAGCTCCGCGGAAGATAGCGCAGTAATGTTCGATCAACGTCTCGCTTCTGTATGTATAATTTACTGCTTCTGCTTCTGAACTAAGAACTACAACATCCGAAGCAAGACTAGCAACACCTACTTCACCACCTAGTTTGGCAGTAGCTTCTTTATGTTTATGTATCTGTTTCTGCTTCTGCTTCTGAACTAAGAACAACAACAGCTGTAGCAAGACTAGCAACACCTAGTTCACCACCTAGTTTGGCGGTGAGCTGTCAATGTTTGACAGAAAATTCTGATAGAAATAGAGCAATCAGTTAGCTTTTTCTCATTTTTTCAAGGATTGAAGCAACTGTACATGGGCCTAGCCCATTCCCTACGGGTCGGGATGACGGACAACGATAGGCATGCTGCTTCTTCACTGTCGTCGTCTTCGTCTCCCTCCTAGGTGCGGTGCCTCCTTGCAAGTGACAAACTCAGAGTCCTTCTCGATCAGGGGATCGTCGAGGCAGAGGAGGTCGGAGCAAGCGCCGCCCTGGTGCCACTGTCACGAAGCGTGCCGGAGGGGAGAGGGTCAAGAAGCTCAACTAGGTACGGTCTTTATTCAAAACCTTGGACACCACCAGTGCCACACATTGACAGAAGATAATCCTCGGGTTAGCACTAGTAACCCCTGAAAATTCATCAGGACAGGAACAAAACGTTACGAGGAAAATAGAGTATTAGAGTCCATATACACAAAAAAAAACATCACCAAATTATTCGTGTTTACCAAGTAATTAATTCATCACGCCAGCGGAATGTCTGGACTCTTGCATCACGTACGTGTGCGCAACATGCTCGTACGTAGTGCGTCGATGTTTTATATATATCCATCTTCGACCATCGATCCCAGCAAGATTCCTTCGTTCGTTCCAGCACGCCATGGCGTCTTCGTCTTCCTCTTCTCCCCAGCTGCCGACGCTCGGCGGCGCGTGGCGCGCCGCGCGTGACGCGCTCTCCTTCTCGTCCACCCGTGCGCGGCAGGACACGGGCGTGCACGTCCACCGGATCGACCGCTACTCCAATCTCGACACGATGTCCCTCCCGGGGCAGCGCGTCGTGTCAAGGCCGTTCAGCGCCGGCGGGCACGAGTGGAAGCTCGTCTACTACCCCAACGGCGGCGCCGGCTCGCGCGGCGGCGACGTCGCCGTCGACCTCATGCTCACGGCCGGCCCGTGGTGGCGGCTCTTCTACCGCCCACACGACGTGACGGCCGCCTACAACGTGAGCATCCTCGACGGCGACGGCAACCGAGCGTTCAGCAAAGCCATGGGGCCGCACCGGTTTGGCTCCCGGTGGTCGTCTACCGGCGTCAGGGAGGTGGCCAAGGTGGAGGAGCTCAGGTCGGCGCTGCGCTCAGGGAATAAGGACGACGGCCTCCTCGTCCGGTGCGACGTCACCGTGATGACTTGAAGGAGGAGTCTCGCATCATGTGGTACATTCGTCAGTTGGTGAAAGATTAAATGTGTTGGGGTCGTTCATCCATGGAGTCTATAGAGTGTAGCCGTGTAGGCGAGATACATATGGAAATACGTATGTGAGTTATTAGGTAATTATAATTTGCAACAGCGTGTGTTCTTTCGGATTGTGATGAAGCTTGCATTATATTGCTTATATTATATCTTTTGGATACAACTCGGCTTGTTTAATTCAAGTAGCTAGTAGTTTTGTTATATTTTTTTGAATGAACAACACTCGATGAGTGTGTTTCTATTAATAGTAGAAAATACAAGATAACTTCCCTAGGAGACTGTAACAAGGCAACGAAAAAACCGACGGGTTAGATTGGGCCACCAACACGTGTCGAACACAACAACAAACACTTCGGCCAGCTGGATTGGGACCGACATCGACCGCGCTAGCTACCGCATAACACCACACCATACCACCTCAACATGTGAGAGGAGCCAACAAGTAGCCGTCACGCAAGCGTCGTCGTTTCCGACGATGTTCCACACATAAATGCAGCCGCTGTTATGCAGGACTGGCCGTCGCGGTCCGCTGCAAGCCTGAGTGGCAACCCACACTCCTCCATCATGTCGTTGAATTCCTCATCATGTCGCACATGCATGATCGTTGATCCCCCAGTCGCGGCTTTGCGTTTTTAGAAGTCGAGAGAGGCGCACCGCACCACACCGAAAAGGTCGCCCCATGTAGGACCTGCCGCCGCAACACCGTTGTATCACCGCACACCCCGAACGAAGCAAAACCGTACCAGATCCTGGCCTCCAAGACAACTCAACTCGTGGGGGGCTCGTGGTAGTAGTTTTGTTATGACTTACATTAAGATCGTTATGCATGCGTCGCTTCCTTTGCCTACATAATGCAGTTAATTAATATGATGAGATATTATCATTATCAGATGAATTTACGGTGGTGTAATTCTATGATCAGATCCCTAATCCAATGAGTTCATCGGCCCTTGCCAAAAGCTGAAAGATGGCCATGCATATGTTCTTTCAGAAAAAAATGTCAAATAATTAGCACCCGCTCGATAATAAGGTGGACTTTGTTTTATGAGATTTTTTATTATAATTGGAGAAAACTTCGACGGCTCACATCGACCAAGAGCGGCCGATCCGAGGGCCACAAAGGTAGGAGAAAAGTGAAGGAAATCAGATTGAGAAAAAAATTTCCTCCATGTATCTCCATGACGAGTGGCCCTTGGAGGAAAATTTTTCCTCCACTTTCCTCCATAAATGTGGGGATTAGGACATGGCAATAATTGCATTTTAGTAGTTCTTAATTTTTAACAAGGGTAGAACGGTAACTCCATAAAGGGTCTATAAATTTTCTTTTTTTTAAGAAGAGGGCGGCTAGGGTTGGTCGCTGTGGCAAGAAGAGGCAGACACTACAAGAAATATGGGCTTTTATAACGTTTCATTTATGTCACATATTGCAATTTGTGACACTCGCGTGACGAAAACTCATTCGTCCCCATTCCCCGTAATAAAAGGTATTAGGTGACGAACAAATTTTTTGACGATTCTTGTGTCGTCACTAATTTATGACGATAGTTTTTTGTCATTAAACATCCATAAAACGTCACAAAACCTTTATGACGTGGCAGCGCATTTATGACGATTTAATTCGTCACAAAATGTTTAATGGCCCAAAAAAGTCCATCAATGAACATGCTCTTCATGGGCTAAGCCCAAACGTAGGCCCATTATTTTTTTCAAAACTGTTGGGCTAAGCCCAAACGTAAGCCCATTATTTTTCAACATTTTTTTCATCTCATTTGAAAGCCACCTTTTGCACTATGGCCTAACCCAACAGAATAATGGGCCTAACAAAATTCGAACAACCCATTTAAACACAGCCCATATATCACATGAAATGAATTCAAGCCCAAGTAAATTTATTCATCACAAATTCAATAACTTTTCTCCAAAATAATTAGCAAAACACATGTGACAGAGATTCAGTATCTTTTCTCCAAAATAAACAACAAAATTCTGTCTCAAAACACAGTTTACAGATTCAGAATGAACATCCAACATAATTAAGAATAAACATCCAACATAATTAAGTTAACAGATTCAGGCCGCATGGCTGAACAACACAGATCGAACAGTACTCCAACCATGTAACAACTTCACTCATGCAACAACTCCACCCATAACATTAGGTCACCTCAAACAGCAGCAACAACACCCATGTAGCAGAATCAACAGAACCAGGTAGCTCAAACAGTCCTCACTTGTAGTTCCTCTTCCAGTACTTGCTCCTTTCACTGAAAGATAGGCATGTGAGCAGTTAGGTCACCTCACCAAGTAAACAGCTATATGTTACGCACATAAATTGCTATGTTTTCCAAGTCATCCATGTATCACAACAACAATCATAATCTGGAAGCACAAATGCAATCTAGGCCAGTTCAGTAGAGAAAGAAAGAAAGAAAGCTACAATATAGGCGAGCTGCCCCCAGCAGACTCTGATCAGCACTAGAAAATTATCAACACGTATAGGTTCCACACATTACTGCAAGAGAACTAGAAAAATCGATACCAACTTGACTTCACGATGCCCCTGCTCCAAAAACATACCAAAAATGAACTACCATAATTGTCAGAAGCAGCTTTCCTCAGACAACCTACTCACCAAGTCACTAGGCCTTGTGGAAAAATCAATAAAACCTTGTGCATACCTGTTCAAGCATTGGAGATGCTATTGCAGTTTGGCATATAAGAAAACACCATTAATGCACTCAATGCAGTTATTGTAAAACAAATTTTCTAGACCCAAACTTTTGCATGGGACAAAGCCACAAAGGGTATAACAGTAAAGTTCATGTAGTAGGTATTAGAAACTTGCCGAGCATAGAATATTTGGAAACTTATTTTCTTTAACAGCCTCTAAAAACAAAACTTGTTCGAATTTTGTTAGGCCCATTGTTCTATTGGGTTAGGCCATAGTGCAAAAGGTGGCTTTCAAATGAGATGAAAAAAATGTTGAAAAAATAATGGGCTTACGTTTGGGCTTAGCCCAACAGTTTTGAAAAAAATAATGGGCCTAGGTTTGGGCTTAGCCCATGAAGAGCATGTTCATTGATGGACTTTTTTGGGCCATTAAACATTTTGTGACGAATTAAATCGTCATAAATGTGCTGCCATGTCAGCTCCAAGTCACTGCCACATCATACGCATATATGGTTTTGTGACGTTTTATACATGTTTAAATCGTCATAAAGGTGATGCCACATCAGCTCCAAGTCACTGCCATGTCATCCGCATACAATGTTTTGTGACGATTTGTAGATGTTTAAATCGTCGTAAGCGCGCTGCCACGTCAGCTCCAAGTCATCGCCACATCATCCGCATACAAGGTTTTGTGACGTTTTATGGATGTTTATGACAAAAAACTATCGTCATAAATTAGTGACGACACAAGAATCGTCAAAAAATTTGTGACGGAAAAATTCGTTTTCGTCACCTAATACCTTTTATTACGGGGAATAGGTGACGAATGAGTTTTCGTCATGCGAGTGTCACAAATTGCAATATGTGACATAAATTCTACTTTCTGTGACATAAATTCTACTTTCTATGACATAAATGAAACGTTATAAAAGCCCACATTTCTTGTAGTGGCAGCTGGTACGTGCATGCTCTTTTCTCTGTTTTTCCGGTCTCCTTGCGCACTCGTGGATTGTATTTGCCGGTAGAGCCGTAGAGATCGATTCCAGGTCGCTTTCCTGCCCATCGTGACGGATCCGAGACTCGGAGTCGGGTCGGGTCGATCTCTGTTCCGCATCGAAATCAGTCTTTCTCCGAGAACAACTCGGTCTAGGCCGGGAGCTATATAAAAAAGCAACAAGGGCCTTTGTTTTCGCTCAAACCAATCCTTTGATTCTAATTGCAGGGTGGTGTGAGAGGGAAAAGTAAATCCATTGGATTGCAAGAGAGGAGATTGGCAGCGGTAGAAGTCCACGGGTGCACTTATTGGCGATGGCGACCTTCACGAGGCTCTGTTCAGACGAGGAGCTGCAGCAAGCACGTGATTATCTAAGTGAGCTCCGTGCCCGAAGCCCGATCCCTGACGAATTCAAGCATGATCAAGGCACTGTTGGAGAGGAGAAGAAATGCAAGGAGGGAAAGAAGAAGACGTACATCATGTCGAAGGAGCAGGTGGAGATGATCCTCAACTACCAGTGCAGACCGCTCCATGGCAACGAGATCATACACAAGTTAGCTCAGGAGGATGAGGAGACGTATGGGGAGCTCAGCACTTTGGTCACTGTGGTTGGCATCCTTACAAGGCATTACCAGGATAAAATCGCGCCTCCCAAGAGAAGTTGAGGCATGAGATCGAGACCAAAGGCTACTATGCCTATGAGGCCAGTGATGACGAGGAGGAGGAGCAGGGCCCTCGAGGAAAAGGAGGCATGCTGACAAAGTTTTTAGAATTTCTCAAACTAGTCGGCACAACAGTGTACAATTTGTTCAAGAGATATGATTCAGCCGAGTTTGTATAAATAAAGAAAACACTCTTTTATTCACAATGTTCCCTTTCTCCATATCTCGTAAATGCCTTACGGTTACATTCAAACTTATTATATCGCAAAATTCTCTTTGTCCGGACCGGACATGTTCTGAAAAGGGTACACAACATATAATAACCATTTCTGTCTTGTAACTTATTTTGAGATTTGTTCAATATTTTGGGGGAAAGATGGTTTCCGGTCATCTTCTCTGGCTCCAGCAGCCGGCGAGCGTTGGTGGCACGAGGAGCCGGCACGAAGAGAGCATCTTCTCCGTCGTCGGCGGCTGCTGGGGGATGACAGAGCAAGGGCCGGGGGCAGGTTATTGCGGCGGCGTAAGTGTAAGGAAAATGGCCTTAGGCCATGTTTATGATTTTGATGATTAATGTCAACATAGTCATTGGGACTAACATGTTTATTGAGATGTATATTTGAAGGTATTTTTAGGTTTCATTTCAATGACGGTATTCAAGTCATCCAAATCATACTGACAATCCAGAGTACAAGAAGAGAATCCTGCTCAGGTGAGCACCGGAGCTTCTCCCATAAAGCACCGGAGCATCTCAGTA
This sequence comes from Urochloa ruziziensis, assembly GCA_015476505.1. Classification (NCBI taxonomy): domain Eukaryota; kingdom Viridiplantae; phylum Streptophyta; class Magnoliopsida; order Poales; family Poaceae; genus Urochloa; species Urochloa ruziziensis. The sequence goes on along the minus strand of CM027120.1, from coordinate 43,446,060 downwards.
AAAGCACCGAATCAGTCAGTGGTCAGCGCAGTCAAGCCAGTAGGGCCAAGAAAGAACGAAGCACCGGATGATACGATGGTCCAAGTCATGGACCAGCAGATAAGTCGGTGGTTAGCATGGGAAGTTGGCGAGGTCAAGTTTGAATGGAGCACATGATGATATGTTGGTCCAAGCCAAGGACCACCGGATAAGTCGGTGGTGTCGGCTCGGCTCGAGATCGGCTCAGATTCGGTTCTGACAGAAATTTGCATAGCACAGGATGGTCCGGTGCTACATGTGATGGAGTGACGGATGGGTTGGTGGTCAGTTTGGGGGCAACAGTCAATGCAACGGCTAGTTGTCCAAGATGGTCCGTTGGTATACGTCGGTGATCACCGGATGGGTCGGTAGTACGTAGAAATGCAAGCCGTTGGAGCAACGACTAGTTTCAAGTGTTGGAGCTATATATACCCCCAACCCCGGCCATTTGGAGCGTGATTGAGCTTGAGAAAGGTTGAGGTTGAGTTGTTGCTCACACACAAGTGCTCATTCCACCAAAGTGCTTAATAGAAAATCTAGGTGATTAGTATAGAGCTTAGTGCTAGTTTAGACCTTATAGCGCATTGCTTTAGGTGTTAGCCTAGAGTTTAGGCGAGGTTTGCATACCTCTTTGTATCGGTGCTTGCGCGCACCAAAAGTTGTAAGTATCGGGGCTTGTAAGTCTTGAGAGACCCTCTAACCGCGTTTGTGCAGTGGCCGTCGTTACTTTGTACTAGGGAGGTGAGGCCCTAGACATTTGCCGAAGCTCAACCAAGTGAAGGCGGCGAGGAGCATCTGGGAGAGGCCAAGCGGAGACCCACTCGCGTATGGGGAAGTCCCGTAGGCTATCCTACGGAGTTACTCGACCGGGGAGTTCATGCCCTTGCGCAGGCATTCCCTTTGAGAGGGGCTCCAACAACAAGGACTAGTGGAAAGCCGTGGCTTTCCGATATCTCGGGATACATCGCCATGTCGGGAGTTTGCTTACTCTATCTCTTTACATTCCGCATAACTTATTGCACTACATTCCGCATTTGCCTTTACTAGAATTGCCATGTGTAGTTTCTAGGATTGGAACCTAGGGTGCAAAACTTTTAGTGATAGAGTTAGCAACACATAAAAAAACCTAGTGCACATTTAGATACAAATTGAATAGGTTTTTATATGTGCTCTTAGCAATAGTTTTTAAAGATCCCTAATTCACCCCCTCTTGGTTGTCACGGTCCCTTCAATAAAGCCATGTGGCGTCGGCCGCGGCGGCGCGAAGCCATAGGGGCGTGGGAGAGTGTCGACGCCCGGCCGGGCTGCAGCACGGGCGGCGGAGGAGCTGGGCCAGACGGGGCATGCCGGCCGACGCGAGATCAAGCCGCGCCCGTGCTCCCACAGTGGTGGCAGGGCGTCGGCCAGCGACGACGAGGGGCAGGACGGGGCGGCGCGTGCGGAGGGGCTGACGGCGGTGACGCACCGATGTGGAAGGGCGGCGGCGGCGTGGACCCATGCGTGTGGGCGTGGCGACGCATGGTGGGAGGCGGAATAGCTGTTTTAGGGTATGAGATCCAACTGATAAAAATGTTTGCACGAATCTTAAAGTGTGGAAGGTGGGGAAAAAATCTTCCGGAAGATATATAGGATTTGGGGAAGGGGGTTCCTATATACCTTGTAAAAGATTTTTAGCAACTCATCTATAAAGCTCATCGAGGCTCAGTTGGTGATGGGTCATTCAACTTTTCAATGGAAAAATATTGAATAGAAAATGTTGATCAACATTTTATCTTTTCAAATATGTTGAGCCCCGACTTTTTTTTTCTAGAAAATGCTGACCAACATTTTTGAGAAATCATGGACCTCAACTTTTCTTCGCAGACATTTTTAAAAAATGTTGAGTCTCAACCTTTTTCGCCAACATTTTTTCAAAAATATTTTCACCAGCATTTTTTAAAAGTATTGAGTCTCAACTTTTTTCGTCACTTTAGTCCACACAGCCATCTCTCCTCGTTCCAAAACGAAAGGTGATACGACAGAGACAAGAAATAACCATTGCAAAAAATCCTTCCTTTTTCTTTCATTTCAGAAGTGCATAAAATTATATTATCAATTCCATTTTAATTATATTCTTTTTTCTTAATGTTAATTTTAATAAAAAAGAATATAGTTCTTGTTTTTTCTTTCCAAAATTCGATATAGGCTGGGCTGAGACGAGAGACAATCAGATAAATTTTCGCTTTAGTGGGCAGTTCCATATAGAATTTGTTAGAATAAAACAAGCAGGTTATAATGTAACTCAAAAGAGGTTGAGTCTCAACTTTTTTGCCTAACAATTTTTTTAGAAAAATGTTGAGTCTCAAGTCAAAATTTCAAAAAGAAAATTCGCCACCCGCTGTCGGGGCCTTCTTCTGCGCTGGCGGCGGCGACCCACAGGGGGCAATGGAGGTGGCACACAGCAGCGGCACAGCGCCAAAACACAGGCTGCGCAAGCCTGCACGGTGCCGCACGGCCAACGCAAGAGTCCCCGGCTCCAGCGCGCGGCACGCTGGCCCAGGGCAGCATGGCCAGCGGCGACGTCAGCCAAGGCGGGCGGCGAAGCGCATGGCCGAGCCGGGGGCCCGCGGCAGCACAACGGCCGGAGCTCGCCAGGGCCGGCGGGGGCGCACAAGTGGCGGCCAGACCGGCACGGGGCCAGTGCGGCGGCTTGAGCACGCCGTTGCCGGCGGCGGCGCCCGGGCGACACTGCTACATGCATGGCAGCCGGAGCCCATCCCGACGGCAGCGCGATGGCAGACAGGGACGAGGAGGCGGCGACATGATGGGTGCAGGAGAAGGAAGGAGCTAACACAGTTGTCTAAGGTTTAAAAAGATCCAACGCATGTTAAGCTTTGCACGAATCTCAAACAGTGAAAGGTGGGGGAGAAAAAAAATCTTTCGGAAGGTATATAGAGGGCATGTTTGGGAGGGTTGCGGCTTCCGGCTTGTCTCAAAACTGGCTGCATCTTATCGTCTCCCACCACCCGTCCATTATATTATCTTCTTCCCCCGCTGCCTCTTATCGTCTCCCACCACCCGTCGCTGCCTCCTCCTTCTCCCCATCGGCTCCCTAGTCTCGACGTCCTTGCCGCCGGTCGGTCGGCTCCTCCTCCTCTTTCACTGCTCCCCTCGCGACCCCGCCTCTTCCCGCTCCCTGGTCCCGTCGCCCAAGCCGCCGGCCGACCGCCTAATCCTCCTCATCCCTGCTCCCATCGATGCCGCCGCCTCTTCCCTGCTCCCTGTCGGCTCCTTCCTTTCCTCTTTGCCCGCTGCCTCCTTCCCGTTGCCTGCCGTCGGCGGAAGCCGCACCCCGCTGCCTCCCCACTCCTGCTGCGTCGCGTCCCGCCTCGAGGGTACCAACCGTCAATTGGCGCGTGACGTCAGCTGAAGCCGGTCGGAGCCACGATTCGTGGCTTCGGCACCCAGTGGAAGCCCAAAACGGCTTCGAGTCCGGCTTCACTCATGAAGCCGCACCAAAAAAAAGATGTTTGGAAGGGTTTTACTATAAGCCGGAGCCAGAGCCGCCGGCGAAGCCCTACCAAACAGGCCTAGAATTTCTGGGGGAAGCGAACATTCTCTTTTCTGGGCCGCAGCAAGTACCCGGCCTATTCAACCTATCTGGCTGGGCCACTTCATATCCGGCCCGTCTGATATTAATACGCATAAACAAAACTAGGAGCTGAAAACTCACACAATTCCAGCCCCTTCCATATAAAAAGAGGTCTTCTTCGGAGGTTATAGGGAAAAAAAACCACACGTTAATTTCCCTTTGGACAAGAATTTCTTGTTTTATCACGTGGCTGACAGTCTCTTGATTTAGTCACTCCTCAGAACATTTCGTCTCTTGAGCAATTGAGGGGATTGGCAGTATACATGATTGAGCGGTCCAAATTAAACCCCGCAAAATAAACACAAATTATTATGTGCAGTCGCTTTAGCAGCCACTATGGAAGATCCCCTGCCTTCCTATCCTATGTTCCTGTATCTCTGTCAAGTATACTGTCGTCGAGTATGGAGATGTACAGCCCTTACACACAACGTGTCGAGACCCGGGACGACAGAGATTCTGACGAGCATTTGGGTGCCGTGCCGTTTTACTCGTCTAGGGGCATAGACAACCCATTCCAGTTTCTTTCACTTCTTGTCAGAGAATGTCTGTTAGTTTGGCAGCTGCTGAGAGTGAGAGAGCATTCGACGCTGAAAAGCTGGAGGAGGATATGGCAAGCTGACTCCATACAGGAGTATTGTATGCTGCCTGAACATTGAACAATCTGTCTTCACGGAGGGCCCGGCCGTGTTTACATGTTTCGCGAAATTTTTTTCGAGTATGTTCCCTCACATGCATGGCATATTAAATGTAGTCGAAAAAATAACCCATTATATGGATGGAGTGTACTTCGCGAGACGAATCTAATGAGCCTAGTTAGGTCGTGATTAGACAATAAATTGCTACAGTAAATATGTGCTAATGACAGATTAATTAGACTCGTTAGGTTCGTCTTGCGATTTACTGACAGAATCTGTAATTAGTTTTATAATTAGTCTATATTTAATACTTTAAATGTGTGCCCGACATACTCGAAAAAAATTTCGCGTTTCATCTAAACAGGGCCTACGCTGAGCTCTGAAAGTGTCGTTTGTCAACCGCAGCACATGGGCGCCAATCATGTCAGAAACTGTTCACGGCCGTGTTAATTAGTCACCCGGCCTCAGCATCAGTCCGGCACTCCGGCCTTTAGGTAGGCTACATATTTGGAAGCTGTGTGGCCACTTGAAATGCCGTAGTTCGTACGTTGCTGGTGATGATGAAAGCAAGAAGGCTCGTCACTGTTACTATATGAATGCACAGCACAGCTAGTGTTCCATTATGATGTGTGGTTACCTGAAATTACTTGGACTGTACATGGATCAAGAAGAGGAACCGTTCAAGTTCAGTGCATTGTTCAATTTTAATTTGGCCCTGCGAAACAGAAAATTGTTAATAAAAGAGAAATATTATTGCAGTCGATGTATCTCTGATACCACTCGTCGTACGTGGATGGAAAATCTCCGCACCACCACCACTTGCTGAACTGAAGCATCAGCTGATTAATTGTATATAGGTTGCTTAATCCACCGGTGAATGGCTAAAATTATGTGGCGCCGAATTGAAAAGGCGGACGGACAAGTATTCTATCAGGGAAGAACCAAGCTGCAGATGTTAACGCTTCGTATGACACCCCCATCCTTTCCCCCATGTATGTTGTGGCTTGCACGTTGTGGCATGGCAATGTGTGTATATATATACTAGTCAGATTAGCGCGCTATGCGCGCTACTATAAATTTTTTTATGTTCTGAAATATTAATAAAATAACATATATTGGTTGTATTGTGTTAGTAGTAACATTGTATTGATTATTAAATCAAGAAATCAATTAAAATAATTAAAAACTTAATTGATCAGTATTAGAATATAAATTCATCCCAAAATAGTTATACCTTACATCATTGGTTATTTGAGTCTGAACGCCATACAATAATTTTCGTGATTGAGAATTTGATAATTGTTAGGCATTTATGTTGTATTGGTTCTTTAAGCACGATATAATATTTTCCAAAAATTGTAAGTCCTGTTTTGTAAAAAAAAATATGGTGGGCCCCACATATAGTGGTCCGTGGGTCCCACGTACGGGTATGCGGGTCCCACATATGCGGGTCATGTGGGCCCCACACACGCGTGTCACGTGGGTCCCACGCATGGTGGGTCCCGTGGGACCCATGAATAGTAACACCTAGTCTAGGATTGCTCCAATTCTTGGAGCTTTAATATATAGGAATAGATACATGGCCGGGCCAGTTCTTTCCGGGATTCCGCTGCGTACGTGCGTGCTGTTTTCTCTGAACTTCCTGTCAGCTGCTTGCGCACTCGTGGATTGTGTTTGCCGGTAGAGGTCGATGCCTGGTCGGTTTCCTGGCGAGTCCGAGTCCGACGCGGGGTGCGCGCTAGATCCGTGTCGGCCCCGTCGAAACCAGCCTTTCCCCGAGAACATCTCGGTGTAGGCCGGGAGCTATATGAAGAAGCAACAAGAGCCTTTGTTTTCGCTCAAACCAATCCTTTGGATTCCAAATCGCAGGAAGTTCCCAGAGCGAAAGCTACCTTTAGCTAGACTGCGAGAGATCGAGGAGACCAACAGGGTACAGGCCAGTCCAAGGATCCACTTGCATTGTGCGATGGAAACCTCCTCGATGCAATGTTCAGACGAGGAATACCAGAAAGCAAGGCACGATTTGAACGAAGTCGTCGCACGAAGGCGTGCCGCTGACGGATTCAAGGACGATCCCGGCCATGTTGAAGAGGGCAGGAGAGAGGAGGGGAGGGAGAAGGAGGACAATATGGTGAAGAAGAAGAAGAAGAAGAAGATGTACGTGATGTCCAAGGAGCAGGTGAAGATGATCCTCAACATGCAGTGCGGACCACTCCATGACAACGCGACTATACACAGGATGGCGCAGGAGGATGAGGAAACGTACGGGGAGCTCAGGACTTTGGTCACGGTGGCTGGTGTGCTTACCAAGCGCTACCACGACAAAATACGCGCCTCCCAAGAGAAGTTGAGGCATGAGATCGAGACCAAAGGCTACTATGCGTACGAGGCCACTGATGACGAGGAGGAGGGTCCTCGAGGAAAAGGAGGCATGGTGACAAGGTTTTTGGAATTTCTCAAACTAGTCGGTAGAAGAGGATATAAAACAGTGTACAATTTGTTCAAAAACTAAGATTCGGCCGAGTTTGTATAAATAAGGAAAGCATTCTTCTAGTCACAATGTGCCCTTTTTTCCATATCTCGAAAATGCCTTAGGGTTACATTCAAACTTTTTATATCGCAAAATTCTCTTTGTCCAGACATTGTTCTGAAAGGGTACACAACATTTAATTACCACTTCTGTCTTGTAACTTATTTTGAGATTTTTTTCAAAGAAGAATTGTCAATGCACAATCCAACACATTTCACACCATCGTTCAGAAGCTTGGTGGCGTTTGGTGCTGTACGTGGTATTCGGCGTGTGACTCCAACTAGAACGACACTAGCTAGCATGTACAGCGCCACGGTGTTGGACAACGGTGTCAAATGTTACCAATGGCGCCTTATCATTTTTCTAAAAAGATATCTTCTCGACAATTCATTGCTGCCCTGGCCACCTGTGGCCCCCGTGTGCACCCCCGCGCCACCCAGCCAGTGCCGGAGGCGGAGGAGACGACACTATTTTTGTCTAAAATGTTGAAACCATTTTTTTTAAATGTTAAGAACACTTTTTATGAAAAATATCAAGTCAACTTTTTTATAAGCCTAGATAAAAACATTAAATATATTGGATTCAACTTTTTAGTGTCCAATAGCCAACCAACAACCTGCCAACACGTAAGGATGGAGATGGATGTCTGGACATCCGAAACATCCGTATTCGTATTCGTATTCGATAAAAACGTAAATATGGATATCCGTATTCGTATTCGATTTTAATATGGATGTCAAATGTATGTATCCGAATTCGATTTCCAACCATTTTCTCTATCCGATTCCACATTCGTATTCGAGAAAAATCCGAAACATTCGGTATTCGACATTCGTATTCGAGAAAAATCTGAAACATTCAACATAAATTAACTTCTTTTTTAACTAACTATTAATTATAAATGATATAAACTGTTTAATCAATTTAAAAATTATCTACATGATAATTACTAATTATATTGATTATAATATTACTAATGGTATATAAAATAGATTTTAATTAACTTTATCATGGACAATCATATCAATTTTAACTAATTTAATTTATTTATCTAATTAATAAATTATATTTTACTTACTAATGTACTATTTTCTTATTAAAATATTTTATATATTATGAAAATTATTTATATTTATATTTGTATATTTAATTATTCAAATATATATAGCATACATGAGATATACACTTAATTTACTCTTAAAACAATCCATAAAGTGAATTAATACACACTAAGACATTTTCTATCAAAATCAACTAAACATCCGAATGTGAATCCGAATTTGAACTATTCGTTTGTATTCGATAAGATTCGTATTCGTATCCGAATTCGAATTAAAATGTGGTAAATAGTGGTATCCGAATTCGAATCCATTCGTATTCGATCCGAATCCATCCTTACCAACACGTACTAATCAATACACATTCACAGACAACGGCTTATGGAGTTCCAAAAATAGGAGCAATATCTACGAATTGCTACAAACCCGTCCAACTTTTTTCTAAAAAATATTGATTCATTTTTTTACTTTAAAACATAGGTTTAATTTTTTTATAGAAATGTTGGATTCAACTTGTTTTTAAATGTTGTGCAAATTTTTTTTATCCAATAGTTTTTTCAGTTGAAATGTTTGCCCATTTTTTTAGTAAAAATTTTGGATTCAATTTTTTTATTTTTTTAAATGTTGTTTCAACATTTTTTCTAGCTGAAATGTTAAATGGGCCATTCTTCTGGCTTCGAATTGTTTTTTGATTGGCTTTATTGATAACTTGTTTAACTATCTTTGAATCCTAGAAGTCTGGTCTCTTCCAATCAGTTTATCCAGAATCCTAGAAGTCCGATCTCTTCTAATCAGTTTATCATTTCACCTACTGTGGGGAGATGCCTCCCTCTTCCAAGGCTTGGATAGTGATGATGGTGATTGGTGGTGGACCAGCAAATTAAGCAGCTCTTCTCTTCTTCTACGGAGTATATATTCATCTTTCTTCTATATATAGGAAGCGCGTACTTGGGCCCTGGCTGGCTTCGTAGGGATTGCAGGGCTCCTCAAGGCGAGAACAAATAGCAGGTAGCTAGGGATCCGTGGGCTTGTAGTCGGCCAGTTAGCCAGTTCTTTTTCTTCGGCTGTAACCTTTAGCTGTCTTTCATTTTGGTTATTTTCTTTACCCCAATGCGGGGTTTGTACTCTAACTTTGTCTCCTTCTCTTCGCTTAATGAAATAACGTGCTATACACGTTCTCAAAAAAATATATGCAGAATGCCAAAACTACTTCATAAAGCGAGAACTATTGGTATGGAGTTGTAACTTTTCAAAAAAAAAATGGTATGGAGTTGTGGCCGAATGCCTGCTAGTGAAGGGCCTAAACTTGACATCTAATAGTCCCTACTTAAATGCTGCATGGCTGTTCCAAAAATGGTAATAGGTCATGTGCAGTGTAAGTATTCTTCTATGGATGGAAACGGATCGGATTCGCATGGAATCGGATTCGGATATCACCTTTCACCACATTTTAACTCGAATACGAATACGGATTCGAATGTTCTCGAATACGAATACAAAACGGATGTCTCGAATTCGAATACTCATCGGATATTTACACCAGTTGGAAAACAATATTTACTTATTTTCTTTATTAATAGTTTATATTATAAAATTATTATATAAAAGTAAAGACTAAAGTATGAGTACATAACAAGTCTAAACAAAGATCACTCATTAATAATATCACATTCATTCATAATTATTTTAATAATTAATCATATAATAAATAATAAAACTATTAATAAATACATATTTTATTTGTGGATGCAATATTTTTTATATTAAAATCAATATCATAATCATTAGTAATGGAGATAACTTTTTTTAATTATACACTACCATTATTAATATTTAAATGGACATCATTTGTCATTAGTTATAGAAATAACTAACAGTTTCATATGGTCGAATACGGATACTGCCGGATATTGCCGAATACGAATGTGGAATCGGATAGAGAAATTCAACGAAAACGAATTCGGATGTATCCATTTTATTACCACATTTGAATTCGAATACGAATACGGATATCCATATTTACGTTTTAGCGGATACGGATATCGGATAATTCGGATTCCATTTTCACATTTCCATCCTTATATTCTTCTCCTAGAAGTCCCCTTTGTCGATGGATAGTAACTGTTACCAAATATCAGAGGAATGGTAATTAGCTGGAGCAGGAATTCTGTAAAACCAAAAGGCTCTATCTGGAGAACAATGGATTTTACTCTTTACGTCACATTACCTCGGCCGTAATCCTTAATGGCTTAATCTGGTCTTCACTGTGAATGTACAGTCTCTACATATTTACACAGCAGTTTAAGCAAGGCTGGCTTTTGATTCCCGGTGAACTGTCCAAATTATATAGTCTTCCTAATCGCCATGCTTGAGTGGATAAAAATCATGAGAAACTGGAGATCCTTGAGCAGTAGGAATATCTTTACGTGGAACTCCCCTTGGTTATTCAGAAAGAGTCTGTAAGTGACAACCGAAACTGATTCGTTAATGTCTCTCTCAAGTCTAAACAACATCTTCTTATTCATTAGATAGGCTTCAAATTTGAGAAACCACATAGTGCTTTGGAGAAACACTTGTCTTATTCAACAACGTAACTTGTAAGCATTATCGGCAATCTGGAGCTCTAGAAGCGGTAGAAACCATACAAAGAAGACATCAGATATACCAAAATGCTCAGGCGAGAAGCGCATGTTATATCAAGTTTTAGTGTCCAATAACCAACCAACAACCTGCCAACACGTACTAATCAATACACATTCACAGACAAACAGCTTATGGAGTTCCAAAAATTGGAGCAATATCTACGAATTGCTACAAACCCGTCCAATCCAGCTCATCCTCTCCTCCGGTCATCTACAGCCGCCGCCGGCGACGGCAGCTGGTACGTGCATGCTCTTTTCTCTGTTTTTTCGGTCTCCTTGCGCGCTCGTGGATTGTATTTGCCGGTAGAGCCGTAGAGATCGATTCCAGGTCGGTTTCCTGCCCATCGTGACGGATCCGAGACTCCGAGTCGGAGTCGGGGTCGGGGTCGATCTCTGTGTTCCGCATCGAAATCAGTCTTTCTCCGAGAACAACTCAGTCTAGGCCGGGAGCTATATAAAGAAGCAACAAGGGCCTTTGTTTTCGCTCAAACCAATCCTTTGATTCCAATTGCAGGGTGGTGTGAGAGGGAAAAGTAAATCCATTGGATTGCAAGAGAGGAGATTGGCAGCGGTAGAAGTCCACCGTTGCACTTATTGGCGATGGCGACCTTCACGAGGCTCTGTTCAGACGAGGAGCTGCAGCAAGCACGTGATTATCTAAGTGAGCTCCGTGCCCGAAGCCCGATCCCTGACGAATTCAAGCATGATCAAGGCACTGTTGGAGAGGAGAAGAAATGCAAGGAGGGAAAGAAGAAGACGTACATCATGCCGAAGGAGCAGGTGGAGATGATCCTCAACTACCAGTGCAGACCGCTCTATGGCAACGAGATCATACACAAGTTAGCTCAGGAGGATGAGGAGACGTACGGGAGAGCTCAGCACTTTGGTCACTGTGGTTGGCATCCTTACAAGGCATTACCAGGATAAAAATCGCGCCTCCCAAGAGAAGTTGAGGCATGAGATCGAGACCAAAGGCTACTATGCCTATGAGGCCAGTGATGACGAGGAGGAGGAGCAGGGCCCTCGAGGAAAAGGAGGCATGCTGACAAAGTTTTTAGAATTTCTCAAACTAGTCGGCACAACAGTGTACAATTTGTTCAAGAAATAAGATTCAGCCGAGTTTGTATAAATAAGAAAACACTCTTTTATTCACAATGTTCCCTTTCTCCATATCTCGTAAATGCCTTACGGTTAGATTCAAACTTATTATATCGCAAAATTCTCTTTGTCCGGACCGGACATGTTCTGAAAAGGGTACACAACATATAATAACCATTTCTGTCTTGTAACTTATTTTGAGATTTGTTCAATATTTTGGGGGAAAAGATGGTTTCCGGTCATCTTCTCCGGCTCCAGCAGCCGGCGAGCGTTGGTGGCACGAGGAGCCGGCACGAAGAGGGCATCTTCTCCGTCGTCGGCGGCTGCTGGTGTGACACCCTCAAAATTAATAAGGATTATTTAATTAATTATTAAGTTTATTAGACTATTATAGGGTAGAATAGAGAATTTCTAGGAATAATAAGAATATAAAATAATAACAGAAAAATAAAATAAAGTTCTATAACTTGAGTTCTTTATAAGGATTGAAATAGCATCAGAAGCCCTAGGTTTGAATTAAAAGAAATCAGTTCAAATTTGAATTTAAAAACTCTTTTAAAACCCTATAGAAAAATAAGAAAAGAATTATAAGCTTGGTGGGCGGCCAGCCGCGGCCCAAACTCCTAAAGTCTGTTTTAGGCCCCCCAACTTCCCTCCCTGGCTCACTCCCGCGCGGCCCAGCCAAGCGCCTCTCTCTCTCAGCCCCTCCCCGCGAAGTCCATCCCGCGCCCCTCAACTCTCGGCCCAGCCCACTTCCCCTCCTCCTTCTTCCTCCTCTCTCCCTTCTCCGGTTCCTCCCCCTTCTCTCATTTCTCCGGCGCGACGCCGTCGTCACCCATTCCGCCACCGCATCGACCCCGGTCCTCGTGGCAGCCGCAGATCAACGCCACGCCACCCCTGCCACACCCTGCGCGCGTCAGGGAGGCCATCCCGGCACGGGAGCCCCTCCTCCTCCATCTCGCAGCGGCCGTACCACCGCCGCCGTCGCTCGGTCCGTTTCCTCCGGCCAGGATAGACCCGACAACGGCACGCAGGGCGCGTGTCACCACCACGCGAGGCCACCGCACATGAAGTGCGGCGCCGACGCCTCCTCCCCGGCCATTTGCACGAAACCCCGCGGCCGCACGCGTCGCACGCCGGCGAGCTCGCCATGCCACGCGTCGCCACCCCGCCGCCCCGGTGAGCCCCGGGGATCGTGTCGACAGTCCAACACCAAAATCCAAATCATCCGTGGACGCACGCGCGCACGGCCGGGGTGTTCTCCACCCGGCGCGCCGTGTCTTCGGAGTTCGGACCCAGGAGAGCGCTGCCGGAGCACAGCGTTGCTGCACGATTTGAGCGGCCGGCGCCCTCAAGGCAGCGGCGGCGAAGACGGGGTGCGCCGGCCGTTCCACGGCCCGCTATCTCATCTCGTGGGCGGGGGATCGCTGCCAGCTCCAAATGCCTGCGCGACTTGAGCGTGGCACCGAGGCCAACATGAGGAAAGCGACGGCAGTGGCAGAGCGGGCCGGGCCGCGGGCGGGGGAAGTGAGTACGTGTGATCCACGCGTAAGATTTCGGAGCTGGGGAGGCAGAGACGGCGCCGGAACGCGGCGGCGCTCCAGCTTGCGGCCGCGGCTGGAGGCGCGCGGCGAACCAACAAGAAGTATAGCGGCATGGTAGTTGAATTAACAAGTCGCGACCGACGGCAGCCGCGCTGGACATGGTGCTCTTGGACGGTGCCGCCTCGTGCCTACATGACAAGCACACAGCATGGCATGACACACATCCTCGATCAGCGCAACTGGTGCGGTGACCGGACGGCGGTCATGGACGTGTCCTCGATCCGGCGGCGGCGCGCTCGGGATCGGGATCGTTTCGAACACCTCGTCCAGCTCCTCCGTGTCCCCGACGTACGCGCGCCTCCGCCATGGACGGACGCGCGCGCGCACGAGTGCGGCGGCGACGCCGAGTGTGGCCGTCGGCGTTGTCCCATCGCGGTTTCCCGTTGGGTTGCGCCACGGCCGGGTCTCCTGTCTCCTCCACCCAGGCCCAGCGCACCGCGTCGGCGACCCAGGAGAGCGCGGTTCCAGCTGGCGCGCCGCTACCGCAGCTCCGACCCCGCCAGGTTCGCCGACGAGACGCGCGCCGCCGCGCCTCCCAGTGCACCGCGTGCCCGGGGTGCAGGTGGTCCTCGTGCAATGCCGCCAGGGCGTCTTCGTGCAGCACGCCGAGCGACGAGCGTCGACGCGGACGTGGCAAAGCGGCCGATGTCCAGCTCGACGTCGCCCCACCCGCTTCACGCCGCCGGTGGGCAGCATCACGATGAGCAGGAACAGGCCACGGTACACGCGGCCGCACGCGCTCCAGCATGGACCAGTGGTGTCCTCACCGTCCCCATCAGCCGCGGCGTCCTGGACGGCGGCGCCGGCATGCCGTTCTTTCCGAGGGTTCAAGGTGCGCGGTGGCCGGAAGAAGAGAGCGCGAGTCATCCGGGAGGTTTTCGGGGATTGGAGAGCCGAGACGGCCGGAACGCGGCGGCGCGCGCCACGGAGCGGACCCCGGGGGTGGACGGTATTTCAAATACCGTCCACCCCCTAGGTCCACGTCCACCGTAGGATCACCCTTCCGCGGAGTGGATGGATCGCGCGCAGGGGTAAGGTCGCTGCTGTTGGGCTTTGAACCATCGTTGGGCTTGCGGCCTAGTACGTGTGTGTTAGCTTGAAAGCCCATTGATGAAATACAGTACGAGGCGGAGAGCCGAATGCGGAAAAGCTCCGCCGCCGGTCGCCGGATGCCACGACCGCCGTGAGTGGACTTGCCATGTCTTCACGCTGATCGCCATGTTTCATCACAGTTCAGTCTTGGGCTGCGCTGGAAATTCCATAGGGAGGCCAGTGTCATCCCAGAATTCCAGAAACGTGGTGACAAAATCGCCGTGAGTCAGAGTCAGTAATGAACAAATGGCGTGGCGATTTTTGTGCGCATTGCGCGAAATGCAAAGGTTTTCTGATCCGTGAACGACAATAATTTGTGTCTTCAGGTGGCGACATGCTGCAGTTGGTTGTTTTTTTAAAAGCACCGCAGTTAGTTTTGATGCAAGGCCCGTGTTTAGTTCCACCCAAATTTTTTTCACCCATCACATTAAAGCAGAATCTTAGATGCATGAAGTATTAAATGTAGACAAAACAGTGAAAAGTTATATGGATGGCTGTAAATCACGAGACGAATCTAATGAACCTACTTAATCCAAGATTTGCAACAGTAATGCTACAGTAACCATCCGCTAGTTATGATTAGTTACCCTCTAATTACCATCGTTAGATTCGTCTCGAGATTTTCACCCTATCCATATAACTTTTCACCTTTTTTGTTTACATTTACTACTTCTAAATCGGTAAAATCAAAACCCGAAATCTTTCTCTTTTCACGAAAAGATTTCGTGAACTAAACAAGGCCCGTAAAAAAGTTTACCAATGATTGCCATCATGCCCCCACCGAGACTTTTCTGACGTGCATTTCAATGCAGGGGGTACAACAACAAGCAGGTTCTGATGCACCTGCATTGCATGGAAATGTTCAGTATTTAAGTCATTTCTGCTTGTAGTGTGGTTCATGTACATAATCATAGTACTGATGCACATGTAGAACGAGTGTTTCAGGGTTATGGTCCTGATGCTCATGGGCATGTCACAAATTAGTACATGAGCTTTGCTGGCCTGCTTGGCCAAGTGTTTTTAAAGTATTCCTTTGTCTCCTTCTTTGTAAACCTTTTTGCTCAGCTTCTTTTTGGGCCCGGTAAATGGAATGACTCTTTTGGTATTGGTACCTTGTCAAGGGATGCCACTAATCAGCGCTAACTCCTATTTGCGCATTCTCTGTGATTTTTAAACATGTGCAGTAGGTGAAGGCGCGGAGGTATGAACAAAGAACAGTTAAAGAGTTAAATGAAACGAAAGCACTAAGTAGTACGTGCTAAAATAAAAATTTTCATGCATATATGTGCCCTATGATCAAGCTAAAAGGCATGGACATTTGCTGGGTGTTATGTGCACGGGAAGGCGTAGGTATATGCAAGTTCCATCTATTTTTGTCATTTGGGCCGATTAAAATTTGTTAAAAAGATGCAATGGCTTTGTTTGCTGAATAAGTGCAATTAGCCCTGCATTTGTCAACAGCTGGCAGATCAGCTTTGCAGAGACAGAACCAGTCCTGAACAAGGAGATACAGGTAACCGGTGGTTGTCCTACAAACATGAACATGACAGAATTTTCACTATTTTTGTACATTACATTAGATTAGTACAGGAACCAATAAGATGCTAGGGAACGTGTCAAGGCCGCCGTGCGTGCAGGTGTGTCTACACGCCGGAGTACATGAGTTACAGCAACTTATTACAATGGCCGGCCACCTCATTCTCCCGCGCGGGGCATCCAGTAGCGCGGCGGGGGTCGCCATGGCGCTCCTCTGCTCCGGCGAGCTCGGCAGGGCGCCGCCGCGTTCCCGACGCAAAAGGGGATCCGGCCTGCGCACACAAAAGGTCTAGTAACTGTAGTTTCCCATTTCTTGGCCCGGGTCCTCAAGAGTGAGATCCAAGGCTCGAGACATGGGACACGGCTGGACGCAGGTCGCAGGCCGTGCCGTAAGCATGCGGCGGCGTTCGTGCTGCCCAGCATCCTCCTCCTCGTCGGCGTCGCAAGTGGACCGAGAGCTCTCGACGCCATCGCCATGGACGACGTCTCGAGGCCCGGCCTTGCTCGCGCGTTCGTGCTTGCATTGCCAACAATGCGGACGATCGATGCCCCCGGGACGAGCTTCTCCCTGCTCACGCGACGCGACCCACCGAAATCGCCGTCCAGCATCTGCCAAGCAAGAAAACGACCAGGTCCCTGCCGGAGGAGGGAAGGAACGTCAGGGAAAGAGGCCACCACCGCCGTGAGTGACGGACAACCTCCTTGGCCGTGGCTTCCGGCGGAGGCGGCGATGGTGCTCTGCCGCGCCACTGTAATCAATCGGTTTTCCGTTTGTGGCCCGCGTATATTCAATGAATGGGCTTTCTAGTCGGACAGCCCAATTATGGCAAACGGAGCCCAGCCCAGCAACGAAGCGCGCCTCCCGGCGGATCCATCCATTCACCCACCCCGCAGAAGCCCCATCGGACGGTTGAAGGGGCCTAAGGGGTGGACGGTATTTCAAATACCGTCCACCCCCGGTCGGTACCGTCCGCCCCGTCGGATCGGCTGCTCGCCGGATGAGCGCCGCCGCGTTCCGGCCGCTGCCCTGCTTGCTTTCATCCCCTCCCTCGCCGCCGCAGCCCGTTGTTTGCTCCGATTGACGCGCGACGGCCAGACGGGGATCGCTTAATTGCCAGTGCAGAGCACGTACGGCGACATGGCGTTCCGCACCGGCCTCCATGGCGCGGCGGCGGACGCCTCGCTGCCTCTGGATCCGGTCGCCGGAGCTCACCGCGTCGTGGGGATCGATCGATCTCTCGAGTTCGCTTGCTACTGCACGCACGTACCTGGCTGAGCATTGTGCCTTATTATCTTGTCACATTAGACAGGGACGCCTGCCGGATCGGAGCTGCTCTCCAGGAACACGGAACGCGTCGACGCTACCCATGTAACCACCGGCGCGCAGCTGATGTTTCGGAGCTCGAGCTACACGCCGTGCAGCCGTGAGTAGACCGGCATCCACGAGCGCCGCGGCCGCCCGGTCATCACAGCACGCAAAGCCATGTTCTAGTGTTCTGTTTGGCGCTTTTTTTTTTAGAGTTAAAGGGACTTGCCCCAGCTTGAATTAACAAAACAAGCAGAACAGGTTTACAGCATAGGTTTGGTCGAGCCTGAACCCAGGTCTCACCATATTCAGACGCGCACTCTAATCCTAGAGCGAGATAAGCATAACCAGACTCCCAGAAGACAACCGAAGCAACTGCTAGAGCAGGACTCCCGAAAACAACACAGCCTCATCAGAGGTAGATCAAGCAGAAACCGGGCTGAAGCTCGTCCAGGGTGCGGAGGGAGACATCTTGAGTTATTCTGGCTCCTCCTTTCTTGGGGATGACATCATTTCCTCCATGCTGGACAGCTGCTTGAGCCAGGCACCCATATCCAGAGGTTCAGCATGTGGAGCGAATGTCTTCACTTCAGCCGGCGCGGTAGAAGAGTGATCTTTCTTCAGTGAGAGAGTATCACATTGGGTTGGGTTGCTTCTAGTTTCATCTTCATGATGTAACCTTGTATCTCTTCCTTTCTGTTCGGGTGGCACAGAATTTGCCAATTCTGAACCAGCCCCAGGACTTTCGCCATCAAAGCCTGCATATTTTTCCACCTGCCATTCTGGAAACACAAGTCATTTCTTAGCTTCCAAATACCCCATAAAGTGGCTGAGCTAATCATATTGATCACTAGAAATCTTTTATTACTGATCCAACATGCTCCTATTGATTCAAAAGAGGCCCCAATATTAAAGCCCACTATTTGAGAAATCATTCTCCACATTTCCTTAGCCACCACACACTCAAAGAATAGATGAGCTACTGACTCGTTTTCATTACAGAAGAGGCAGGATTTGTTATCAAGTTTCTGTCTCCTAGAGAGATTGTTTCTGGTCAGAGTTTTGTTCTTAGAAAGTAGCCACAGAAAGAAATGGATTCTAGGTGGAATCTTGAGAGACCAAATACTAGGGACATAGATAGGGAAGACACCTCTAAAATTAATGATTTTATAGACTTTGTGAAGAGTAGACTCCATTGGTGTTAAACTGCCAAATTAGACTATCTTCCTCGTTAGTGAACTGAATTGTAGAGGCTAATTGTACTATCTCCTCCCAGAGCCTGGCTACTCTATCATTCACCGTTCTCCTGAAGGTACATTTGAGGTCTACCCCATCCCAGAGGGCAGCTATAGTAGATGTTTTTTCATTTACAATAGAGTACAACTCCCAGTATTGGATAGCAAGGCTAGAGGCTGGAGGCGCGCGGCGAACCAACAAGAAGTATAGCGGCATGGTAGTTGAATTGACAAGTCGCGACCGACGGCAGCCGCGCCGGATATGGTGCTCTTGGACGGTGCCGCCTCGTGCCTACATGACAAGCACACAGCACAGCGCAACTGGTGCGGTGACCGGACGGCGGTCATGGACGTGTCCTCGATCCGGCGGCGGCGCGCTCGGGATCGGGATCGTTTCGAACACCTCGTCCAGCTCCTCCGTGTCCCGACGTACGCGCGCCTCCGCCATGGACGGACGCGCGCGCGCACGGGTGCGGCGGCGACGCCGAGTGTGGCCGTCGGCATTGTCCCATCGCGGTTTCCCGTTAGGTTGCGCCACGGCCGGGCCTCCTGTCTCCTCCACCCAGGCCCAGCGCACCGCGTCGGCGACCCAGGAGAGCGCGGTTCCAGCTGGCGCGCCGCTACCGCAGCTCCGACCCCGCCAGGTTCGCCGACGAGACGCGCGCCGCCGCGCCTCCCAGTGCACCGCGTGCCCGGGGCGCAGGTGGTCCTCGTGCAATGCCGCCAGGGCGTCTTCGTGCAGCACGCCGAGTGAGCGTGGACTTGGACGTGGCAAAGCGGCCGATGGCCCAGCTCGACATCGCCCATCCGCTTCACGCCACCGGTGGGCAGCATCACGATGAGCAGGAACAGGCCACGGTACACGCGGCCGCACGCGCTCCAGCATGGACCAGTGGTGTCCTCACCGTCCCCATCAGCCGCGGCGTCATGGACGGCGGCGCCGGCATGCCGTTCTTTCCGAGGGTTCAAGGTGCGCGGTGGCCGGAAAAAGAGAGCGCGAGTCATCCGGGAGGTTTTCGGGGATTGGAGAGGCCGAGACGGCCGGAACGCGGCGGCGGAGCGGACCCCCGGGGGTGGACGGTATTTCAAATACCGTCCACCCCCTAGGTCCACGTCCACCGTAGGATCACCCTTCCGCGGAGTGGATGGATCGCGCGCAGGGGTAAGGTCGCTGCTGTTGGGCTTTGAACCATCGTTGGGCTTGCGGCCTAGTACGTGTGTGTTAGCTTGAAAGCCCATTGATGAAATACAGTACGAGGCGGAGAGCCGAATGCGGAAAAGCTCCGCCGCCGGTCGCCGGATGCCACGACCGCCGTGAGTGGACTTGCCATGTCTTCACGCTGATCGCCATGTTTCATCACAGTTCAGTCTTGGGCTGCGCTGGAAATTCCATAGGGAGGCCAGTGTCATCCCAGAATTCCAGAAACGTGGTGACAAAATCGCCGTGAGTCAGAGTCAATAATGAACAAATGGCGTGGCGATTTTTGTGCGCATTGCGCGAAATGCAAAGGTTTTCTGATCCGTGAACGACAATAATTTGTATCTTCAGGTGGCGACATGTGGGTCAATTTCTTGGAAAATGTGCTAATCCTAACTACTACCCATTACGTGTATAGATATATTTCTACTTTTGTAGGGTGCTGCCATATGACCTCAATACAACAGTTCTACTAGAAATATGTACCATATAAATATATTATTTCAATTGGCACAAAATCTATATTACAAACATATCATTTATAATAAATCTAGTAAAGTCGCGGATCCAAATAAAATCATGAATATTGATAATTTATACTACTGTAAAAAAAAGTTTTGTGTTGGAACGAACTAGATAATTGCTTGCACATTTTTTTTATGGGAGCAAGGATGGCATGCTGCAGTTGGTTGTTTTTTTAAAAGCACCGCGGTTAGTTTTGATGCAAGGCCCG
The DNA here is from genome assembly GCA_015476505.1 of Urochloa ruziziensis. Taxonomy (NCBI): domain Eukaryota; kingdom Viridiplantae; phylum Streptophyta; class Magnoliopsida; order Poales; family Poaceae; genus Urochloa; species Urochloa ruziziensis. Next base: position 43,425,744 of record CM027120.1, on the reverse strand, counting down.
TGTTTAGTTCCCACCCAAATTTTTTTCACCCATTACATTAAAGGAGAATCTTAGATGCATGAAGTATTAAATGTAGACAAAAAAGTGAAAAGTTATATGGATGGCTGTAAATCACGAGACGAATCTAATGAACCTACTTAATCCAAGATTTGCAACAGTAATGCTACAGTAACCATCCGCTAGTTATGATTAGTTACCCTCTAATTACCATCGTTAGATTCGTCTCGAGATTTTCACCCTATCCATATAACTTTTCACCTTTTTGTTTACATTTACTACTTCTAAATCGGTAAAATCAAAACCCAAAATCTTTTCACGAAAAGATTTCGTGAACTAAATAAGGCCCGTAAAAAAGTTTACCAATGATTGCCATCATGCCCCCACCGAGACTTTTCTGACGTGCATTTCAATGCAGGGGGTACAACAACAAGCAGGTTCTGATGCACCTGCATTGCATGGAAATGTTCAGTATTTAAGTCATTTCTGCTTGTAGTGTGGTTCATGTACATAATCGTAGTACTGATGCACATGTAGAACGAGTGTTTCAGGGTTATGGTCCTGATGCTCATGGGCATGTCACAAATTAGTACATGAGCTTTGCTGGCCTGCTTGGCCAAGTGTTTTTAAAGTATTCCTTTGTCTCCTTCTTTGTAAACCTTTTTGCTCAGCTTCTTTTTGGGCCCGGTAAATGGAATGACTCTTTTGGTATTGGTACCTTGTCAAGGGATGCCACTAATCAGCGCTAACTCCTATTTGCGCATTCTCTGTGATTTTTAAACATGTGCAGTAGGTGAAGGCGCGCAGGTATGAACAAAGAACAGTTAAAGAGTTAAATGAAAACGAAAGCACTAAGTAGTACGTGCTAAAATAAAAAATTCATGCATATATGTGCCCTATGATCAAGCTAAAAGGCATGGACATTTGCTGGGTGTTATGTGCACGGGAAGGCGTAGGTATATGCAAGTTCCATCTATTTTTGTCATTTGGGCCGATTAAAATTTGTTAAAAAGATGCCATGGCTTTGTTTGCTGAATAAGTGCAATTAGCCCTGCATTTGTCAACAGCTGGCAGATCAGCTTTGCAGAGACAGAACCAGTCCTGAACAAGGAGATACAGGTAACCGGTGGTTGTCCTACAAACATGAACATGTGAACATGACAGAATTTTCACTATTTTTGTACATTACATTAGATTAGTACAGGAACCAATAAGATGCTAGGGAACGTGTCAAGGCCGCCGTGCGTGCAGGTGTGTCTACACGCCGGAGTACAAAGTTACAACAACTTATTACAATGGCCGGCCACCTCATTCTCCCGCGCGGGGCATCCAGTAGCGCGGCGGGGGTCGCCATGGCGCTCCTCTGCTCCGGCGAGCTCGGCAGGGCGCCGCCGCGTTCCCGACGCAAAAGGGGATCCGGCCTGCGCACACAAAAGGTCTAGTAACTGTAGTTTCCCATTTCTTGGCCCGGGTCCTCAAGAGTGAGATCCAAGGCTCGAGACATGGGACACGGCTGGACGCAGGTCGCAGGCCGTGCCGTAAGCATGCGGCGGCGTTCGTGCTGCCCGGCATCCTCCTCCTCGTCGGCGTCGCAAGTGGACCGAGAGCTCTCGACGCCATCGCCATGGACGACGTCTCGAGGCCCGGCCTTGCTCGCGCGTTCGTGCTTGCATTGCCAACAGTGCGGGGCGAGCCGGTAACTGACGATCGATGCCCCCGGGACGAGCTTCTCCCTGCTCACGCGACGCGACCCACCGAAATCGCCGTCCAGCATCTGCCAAGCAAGAAAACGACCAGGTCCCTGCTGGAGGAGGGAAGGAACGGCAGGGGACGACCAGGTCTCTGCCGCGCCACTGTAATCAATCGGTTTTCCGTTTGTGGCCCGCGTATATTCAATGAATGGGCTTTCTAGTCGGACAGCCCAATTATGGCAAACGGAGCCCAGCCCAGCAACGAAGCGCGCCTCCCGGCGGATCCATCCATTCACCCACCCCGCAGAAGCCCCATCGGACGGTTGAAGGGGCCTAAGGGGTGGACGGTATTTCAAATACCGTCCACCCCCGGTCGCTACCGTCCGCCCTGTCGAACCGGCTGCTCGCGCCTCCGCTCGCCGGATGAGCGCGGCCGCGTTTCGGCCGCTGCCCTGCTTGCTTTCATCCCCTCACTCGCCTCCGCAGCCCGTTGTTTGCTCCGATTGACGCGCGACGGCCAGGCGGGGATTGCTTGCCAGTGCAGAGCACGGCGGCGGCGGACTCCTCGCTGCCTCTGGCGCCGGTCGCCGGAGCTCACCGCGTCGTGGGGATCGATCGATCTCTCGAGTTCGTCTGCTACTGCACGTCATCTTGTGACATTAGACAGGGACGCCGGATCGGAGCTGCTCTCCGGCCAGGAGCACGGAACACGTCGACGCCGTCCATGTAACCACCGGCGCGCAGCTGACGTTTCGGAGCTCGAGCTACACGGCGTGCAGGCCGCCGCGGGCACCAACGAACATAACAGTTCTAGTGTTCTGTTTGGCGCTTTGCGCTGCTCGACCTGGCTCGATCAGTATTTTGATGCCATTCATTCAGCACGTCTAGGCGGAGCGGAACTGTTTGCCAACACGCATGTGTGAGTATTAGCTTCAGTTCTAGGCTTCTAGCTTGTGCCTTGGCGGTGAATACTGAAGAGAAACGTGCCAAAATGCCAACTCCAACTTTCAATCGTGTCCGAGGGAGTAGCCGTGCCACCATATATACTCAGTGTGTGTTATTCCCCGAGGTCCTTCAGCTAATTCAGCTACAAGATCGAGTGTCCGGACCGGCGTACACTGGACAACGACAAGTTGTCTGTTTTTTCATCACGCGGTGCTTACATCGCCCTCCACGCAAATGACACTTGTGACCTAGACGCTTCTCGTCTCTGGGAAACCAAACTCCCTACGAAAGTCAAATTCTTCGGTTGGTTACTCTATCGCGGACAACTAAACACCAGAGCTAATTTATATGGAAAAAACATTCGTCCGCTTGAGGATTCGTTCTGTGAATGGTGCCCCGGCATCCTTGAGACCGATGAACACATCTTTGTGCACTGCCCGCGTGCAATGGAAACATGGTCCCGCCTAGGCCTATCGGTCGGAACTGACGCCCATAAAAGACCATGGCTCCTCGGCTGGAGTTTGCAGCTACCAGATCAGGTCCGGACTGATGTCTTCCTGCTCCTTCTTTGGCACATGTGGAAGGCAAGGAAGGCCAAGATCTTCGATCAGCAAAACATTCCATCTCAGGTGATTCTCCAAAGAGTAGCAGCGACATCGACGCATGGAGTTGTCGCTACAAGAAAACATTCCCACAGCATGTGCCCTGGTGGGAATTCTTCTCATCTTGCTGCTAACTTGTAATTTCACTCTCCATCATTCTGTAACTTCATCCTGGTATGCCAGGAACTTGTAATGTAACAAGTGCTTCGATCAATCAAATATAGGTGGGGATCCCCCCCCCCCCCCCAAAGTTGTTCGAAAAAATGTAGGGGGGCTTGAGCCCCCTGTGCGAACAATCCATCAGCGCGCCGTCGTGCCTTGAGTTGTTTTGCTACTTATACTTATATGTCTGTCATATTAAAATGCATTGAGTTGTTCTGCTTCTTATACGTCTGACAGATTAAAAAGGATACATCGAATAAGTTAATCAATTGATACTGTCTGCACTGAGATGGCGTTGCTGCGGTTTGAAAGAATACATCCTGAGCCTGAAGGGCCATATCCTTACTTGTGGGCCTTGTCCTCATGCGGCTCCTCTCCATTTTTTTTTATCATAGCAAGATTGTTGTAGCCAAATTTTGAGGTTCGGGGGTGGTGTAATTCCAGCAATTTATAATTTCCTTACTTGAATGGTTTATGATAACTGATTTTGACTAGTGGACCATTGACGAAGGAGGCTATGATGTTTTTAAGCAACAAAATAGTGGAAAGTTGTTTTTATCTTAGTTGCTAGAACTTACACAAGCACTTGGAAGGGGCATATCCCTCACAATATGCCACGTGTCAGAAGATCTCCGTTCATTTGGCGGACAACCTCATTTTCTTGTGAGATGCCATTGTAATTGTGTCATCTAAAGTGAATGAGTACCAGCCGGGTGCGTTTACCGCATTGTCCCAAACTAAGGTGTGTTTAAAAGTTGGACAATTTGCAAGAATTGTCTCTTTCAGCGTAATGCAAGAGATCTAATTGAAGGTGCATTGGCTTCAAGTTCATCGGTGCATGGGCGGCGCTCCTATGCTTCGGTGAGCTCGCCAGAGCGCCGCCACGTTCCCGCCGCTATAACCTTTACTTACTCTCGGTCTCGGGTGCCTAGCTGTGCGGCAAACGACAGCATGTCAGTGTGGACCCACGTTGCCAGCGCTGCCTGCTCCTACATGATTCGTGGACGTTGTGCAGTCGCTAGTTGCATGAGCGGCAGGCGGCCTGGTAGGTACGGTGCTTCCCCTGGTGGAAGTTATGGAAGCGCCACCCCTCAAAGCATGCGTTTGGTTCCCCTCAAAGCATGATTCGTGCCACCCGCTCCATCTCCGGCGGCGGCACGTTCGGGATCTTGTCGAACGCCTCGTCCAGCTCCTCCTTGGTGCCCGCATCCTCCGCCGTGGACGCAGGCACACACGTCCACGCGCGGGTGCGGCGCCGGCGTGGAGCGTGGCCGTCGACACGACGAGGTCCGGGTGCCATGCCAGGAGGACCAGCACGGCGTGCACGCGCGATCGCGGTCGCCGCCGGGGCCGGCGACGGACCGGCAGAGAAAGGGCAACGCCGGAGCACGGCGTTGCTGCCGCGCCGCGCCAGCGCCATGCCTCGCCCGTGCCTCGCCCGCACCACCTCCGGCGGCGGCGCGCTCAGATGTAACCTGGCGAATGGCATCGGCCGCATGACATCTCTTCTAGATTTGCGCGAGAAACTCAGCAGGCAGCGCGTATCTCTCTGAAACAGTACGTTGTACGTGCTGAGCCTGATCAATTAAGCTCTGTGCGATCTTCTGTTACCTACTTCATATATACGCTAGCAGTGCACAGGAGGTAGAAGCATTGGCATGCAAGGAAGGTGTTGATTTAGCGACAGAATGGGTCCAAACGCTGGCTATCCTTGAGTCTGATTGTGCTACGGTCATTAAGTACCGGAGAGGATGAAACCGGCATGCTTTTCCATCGTACAGGAAACCAGGAGATCGATCGGCAGAAAGACTTCCAAGGTCTGTAATAAGCCATGTAAAGAGGGAGAAGAACAAATAAGTAGCAAATGAGCTGACGCAGTTGGCAAAGCGACTAAACCATAGTGCAGTATGGCGTCTATGTGCGTCGAGCAACTAATTGCTCAAGATTGTAACACTATTATGAGCAATTAACAAAGATCCATCTTTATCCGCAAAAAAAAAGAAGTGATTCGGACATAGTACGCCACGCGGGCCCTTGGCGAGATCTGATGTAATATTTTTTGTCTTTCTTCGTGGAACAATTTTTTTGCCAAATCGAAAAAGAAAAGTTGCTTAATGAAGAAGGGAAAATATGGCCATGTTTGGAAGAAAAACATTTCACAGAAAAAACAAAATTATTTCAGTTCTCTAGAATAATTGTTCCATGGAGAAGAGGGAAAACATTACATTAGAGAACAATATATTGGGTTACATATATTATTCCGTGGAGGAAGTATATATGTCTTCCCTTGTACCAATATTAGGATACATATATACAGTGCATATATAGTCTAATAACAAAGAATTAAAGCTGCTTATTCGATATTATATTTCCATAACATGTGCAATAATTTGTTGTTACCAGCTCCTGACACTTGCATAAACCTCTTAACGATGCAGATGTATACATTAACAACCGACCCTTTGTAATGCCACATGTTGCAAGTTGCAACACGTGCTACATTATTATACAGCCTAGTAATGCTGTTTTTAAACAGGACCCTAATAATGCCTTATATTCAGCTTCAAGTAATGCATAATCCATTGCTCAAGGGATATTCATCATGTGTAAAGGAGAGTTTTTGGCTCTAAAGCAGTTCAATTTTTATGGGCAGTTAGCTAGGGTTGTTCCCGGGCCCCCCATAGAAGATGTAAGTACCCCAGTTGCTATTGGCACCGGTACTCTTCACATTATAATAATTGGGCTGCGTAGCCAACAATCCCAAGGGGGCATTTGGAGATTCGAGATTGTTGGATGAACCAACCACTTGGATATTCCTGATGTAGCTGGCCTTGCCGAATCCTTCCTCGGGGAAGTGTCCACTGCCCATTGGTGTGGAACTGTCAGGCGAGTCAACCTCCCCGCCCCATGAGATAGATGAGGCACTGTCGGCCAAGTGGGTGAATAAGATGGATGATGGCCAATAGCCCAAATCGGAACCTCCCACTTGCAACCACCAATTTCCCGAGTTTTGGTCCTGCAAGATGGAATGTACTGGAGAATTAAGAAGATAAGATTATGATCAGGAAATACAGTTGAAGATCCCTATTAGCTCAAAAATGGTGCATCTGCAAAAGTGTGTTTATTTGTTCCTTATCTGCACCATAGAAATTGGTACTATCCTTTGATGGAGATAAAAATGCAGGCTTTATTTTTTTTAATTTTTTCATATCTGAGTTCTGGAAATAAAAATGGGAACGGGATCTTCCTGGTTATGCAATGCCATCATGAACGATTTTGCCTAGGAAATGAGCCAGAATGCAATCTTTCGTGGCAGCAGCTCATGATGAAGATTCTTTTGAACCTTTGCTCTAAATGCTAACAAAATATAAAGGGTTGTGACTCCATAAATGGGTGTACAAACTGGTACAAGTTTGAATTTACCTTGAGAAAGAATAATAGGTATAGTTGCTGGCTCAGATGCTCTGCGCCAGTTGATGAATTTAATTTTATGTGCTCAGAATGTGAAAGCTTTCTATGTTTTACCTTCCAAATTGAAATATCGATTTCATATTGTGAGCCGCCGTAGATGGAGACAGGGGAGAGGCTGCCGCCGATGGCAAACTGATTGTTTGTCTGGATGAACCCAGGGCATAGGTTGTAACATCCTGTTTTTCCATAGGCATCACGCTACAATATTCGACAGCAATAGAATATTGATATACCTTTCCATTCTTCAATTGAATAAAAAAGGACCAAGTATGTTTAGTTAGGATGAAAAGGAATGCAATGTTTATCTTACAGTCCAGTAGATGAAGAGTCTAGTATTATCATCCCCATACATAGCTGGGTAAACCTGAAATATTGTAGATACCACAGAACTATCAGGCACAATAATGTAAGAGAATGGACAACTTATACAACACTTAGGGCTCGTAAATAGTGTGATGCTTAGGCGATTTTATCAGGTGGAATAGATAGGAGAGATTTTTTATGTCGTCCAAAACCAAGCGCCGGTCATAATCTTGTTGACAGCTTGTTTCTTCATTTCTTCTTTCGAATTATCAACACCTGGTGTGATATTATTGCCAAAAAGTACCCCAATATGAAAAACGCCCATGTTTATGTGGTACCGGGTCTAGATAGTTGATTCTGTGGTATCTACAATAGACTTAGCCTCTTCTCAATCCTTTCTTCAGCAGCAATAGAAGACAATCAACTGTGGAAGTTGTCTTCAATATAATACTAATCTGTGTAGAGATAACATGGACAGCATGTACAAAGACAAAGAGCTATCTACACTATATAGCTTTCTACTGCATGCCCTTTGTTGGTAAAAAGAATGCTGTTAGCACAACTACTCATTTTTTTTTTGCATGTATGGAGAACCTAGTCTTGCTCCTACTCATTTATCATGGAAGCTGCAAGGCATCTCCATCTTCATATAACTTCTATGAAGGTGGGTTTATTTCTTTTTCTCATTATAAAAGGTCTCACCTGCCATCCTGCTTCAATTGTGTTGAGGTCATTGTTTTGATATGATCCCGCTGTGACCCAGGTCTGGGTCAGACTGAAGTCATTGGCTTTATTAATCGTAGGTTGCCATAGATTGAATATCATTTGGGTTCCGTAGTACTCGCCGTTCGGTGCAGATGCTTCAGCGTACTGCTCATTAGGAGAGCAAACAAAATTAATTGAGCAATTTCAGAAATAAAACCCAGAGGGAAGATTTATTAGTAGTAACATGTTTCAAAAATTAAATAGTAGTAATATGAAGGTGAATTATTTAACAAAGTTTTGTACCTGGTGACCAGTCGTCACACTTGCGTCAGGTCTCTTCTTGCCATACCTCTCCACAGAGCTGGCCCTCAGGACATCCTCTTCCCTGGTCCTTCTGATTGGTACCGTGTTTTCAGGACATTTGCCATTCTGATGCCATGTTTGGGTGATTGGACGGGGTGCAATATTCGAGCCATTATACAGGCCTCCTCGGTGGTAGGAAGGCCGCATCTGAAAGGTGACAGGGAACACCATTGAGTGATATCATGGTACACGTGTGCATGATGTGCATGTGTTGTGGTGCGGGGCACTGCAGATAGTCTCTGCACCCAACAATGTAATGTAAAGGGCATGGAATGGTGCTGCAGAGCAGAACCTGGATAGTGTGGTTCTTGAGGGAAGGATGATCGAATGCAGGCTGTTTGGAGATGTGCACACAGTCTATGATATCTCCATCTGGGCTCTGTTAATAATTTAGAATCAATAGTTGCAACAAGGTAGGACAAGAGAGAAGATTACGAGCAAAAGTTAGCAAATGATAGATCTATTTCGACATGAATATTCCTACTTCCTCCGATCCGTTCATTTTAGATTTGTATATATTAAGTCAAACTTGTCTCACTTTGACAAAATTTATAAAAAAAGAGTAGCAATAATATCTATACAACATCAAATAAGTTTAATCGAATTCACCATCCATGAAATATATTTTGATAATAAATTTATTTGACATTGCAGATATTAATATGTTTCTCCATAAAATTGATCGAAGTAAACAAAAGTAGATGTGAATGAAATCCAGATGAAAAGTAAATGAGATTTGTGTTTGGCAATTGTACTGTGTCCAATTTCGGTCGGCCGTGACCCCATGTTATTTAGGGCCGCCAGTACCTGAATGCTTGCGACGGGAGCCTTGTTGAGCCGCCTGAGGAGGTCTTGCACCTGCAGCCCCTGCTGCCCGGCACTCCCCGCCGCTGCACCCTCCAACTCCAAGAAGACAAACGCTAGGGCAACGAGGAGTGCGACCAAGCAGGCTCGCGTCGTCGCTGCCATTGAGCTAGGTTTTGCTACCCTTCGTTGGGCTGCCGTGCATGGAGTGCGCAACGCCTGGATGGCCTTTTTATAGTGCTGGAGAGTCGAGACGTCACGCTCTGCAGTGTTCTCCGGGGCGTCAAAGTACGTATTTTTCTAGACAATGGCGTGGAGCCGCGGGACGAATCTTGGATGGGGACGGGTAGTAAACTTGGGAAGTAAACTTCCGCGAATCTATCCATGGAAGCCTGTAAACATCCTTACCTTTGTTACGCGTCAATGCAAGTTTAGTTCTGTTCAGATACGTCCTCACTTTGTTTTTCCTCTCATCATGCATGTACCAATGAAAAAAAGGTAGTGGAAAACAAGGAATAGCTAGATACAAACTGCACAAAGTTCATTCGTCTTTTTTTATTGTTGAAGACCAGCAATTGCATACAAGAATCTCCTTCATCCATGCTAGCTGTATCTATTAACTAAACAATGCTTCTAGATAGAGACGGCCAGTTGGGTATACGTTGCATCGCGGTGCAGTGCTCGTGCCCGCACACACTACGGAAACCTGACCTTTGCCATGTGCCCTAGTGTTTACCGTGTGCCACATCACGGACACACGGTAAAGAGGCCTGTTTATCGTGTGCCTGGCCACGTGGCACACGGCAAACACACGGCACACGACGGCCCACAGCAGGCACACGGTAAACACGACGGTACACGGCAAAAATGGACCTTTGCCGTGTGCGGGCTCGGCCGTTAGTTTTGCCGCATGTCCTGGACAGGCACACGACATACACAACACTTTTGTCATGTGCCTTGGGCCGGCACACGAAAACAAGCTGCAAAAAAATTGAATTTTGCCTCTAAACTTTTTTTGCTAACTTATTTGTCGATGTATTATTCTATTTTAGTTTTGTGCATGTTTTTCAGTCTGTTTGCTATATTTAGTCATTTTATTTCATTATTTTTAATTTTGCCGATAAGGCAAATTCAATTGAATTGCAAGTGTTTTGAATAATGTAATGTTTGAAAAAATGTTATTCGGATTCTTTAGACTCATATGATGCCATATGCATTAGATGGAATGTAATTTTGAATATATTGCTCGCTTACCGTGTGCCCTAATTGGGCCCGGGTTGTTTAAAAATTCTATAAAATTCAAAAAAGTCAAAAATTATTAGTTTTGGTGTGACGTCATGTTTTCATACGCAGAGGCTATGGTAAAAAATGGAGAAGGTTTCGAGCAAGTTGACGCATTGCATCTTTACAAACCGAAACTTCTCTGGAGAAGATCCTAAGAGTTGTGAAAGAGATGTTGTGATTTGAAGCAACGTGACAATTGAAATTAAGTTTTACAACAAAACTCATTTTGTATAGTCTACATACACCTTAGACAGGTTCATTCCCAAATTTGGTTATTTTTTTGAATCGGTTTGATATTTTTTAATTTTTTTGTTTAGGCAGTAATGTGTTTGCCGTGTGTTTTGACCAGAGGCACATGGCATAGGTTGTTTGCTGTGTGCCCTCGGCATGGCACACGGCAAATGCTCGTTGCCGTGTGCCGTGGATCATGGCACACGACAAAGGTGGAATGTTTGTCGTGTGCCCTGGATCTTGGCACACGGCAAACACCTGCTATGCCATCGCGCGCCGCTGTCCGTCGTTCGCCGGCCGGCCGAGCCTCCCCGCCGGCCGCGGCCTCCCCCGCCCGCGCCCTTGCCTCCCCCGGCCGCGCGCCCATGCCCCCGCTCGATCGGATGAATCGATCGCCACTCTCATCCAGCCATCCATCTTCGATCGGGTGATAGGCCATTGCTCCGACCGCTCCCCCAGCTCGATCGGATGAATAGACCACACTCTTTGCCGTGTGCGTGGATCGTGGCACACGGCAAAGGTGGAATGTTTGTCGTGTACCCTGGATCTTGGCATACTGCAAACACCCAAACTTAGACAAGTCGCGCTGCTGCTCAAGCACACACAACACAACACAACACACACCCACACTCGCTCACGCCGCGCTGCTGCTCCCCTCGCCCGCGCCATCGCCTCCCCCGGCCGCGCGCCCGTGCCCCCGCTGCAGCGCTTCCCCGGCCCCGCGCCGTGGCCTCCCCCGCACGCGATACTCGCCCGCACCGTCGCCTCCCTCGGCCCCTGCGCCACGCGTCTCCGGCCGCCGCGCCAATCCTCCCCGGCCCCAGCGCCACCGCTGCCTCCCCAGCACGCGCCGCTCGCCCGCGCCGTCGCCTCCCTGGGCCGCGCGCCCGGGCCCCCGCCGCCGCGCCTCCCTAGCCCCCGCCGCCGAGGGAGGCCGCGCCTCCTGGGCCCCCGCCGTCGGGGGAGGCCGCGCCGGCCGTCGCCGGGGAGAGGCTGCGCCCCCGCAGCCGGCCACCGCCACCTCGGCGCCCCTCCGTTCCACCCCGGCTGCCCCGTGCACCCTCTCGGAATTTGACTTTGTTAGAAATTTTAGAAGTGGATTCAATATAGTAGTGTTACATTGTGTTAGAAATTTCTTAGTTTGTAAAAATTGTTAGAAGTTTATGTGATGCTCGGCCGTCGTGCCGTTGTGATGCTCGGCTGTGGTGCCGTTGTGTATGTGATGCTCGGTCGTCGTGCCGTTTGTTAGAATTGTTAGAAGTGTATGTGATTTTTGCAGGTTTTGCTAACCTCACCATGTAGGGGAGGTGCTGCCAAAATTTTTTTATTGATATTTTTTGGTTTTTTGAAGTGCAGAAGCCAGTCGCTTGCCTTAGCCTGCCACGCCTACACCGCCTAGTTGTTCGACGCGGAGCCGGAGCGGACGAGCAGCAAGCACGTACACCGACCACGTCTACACCGCCTAGTTGTTCGACGCGGAGCCGAAGCGAACCCGTATCGCGAGTCCACACCACGCCTACCACGTCTACACTGTCGACCCATCATAAGCATCACGACCCTGCCCGTGTATCTTGTTCGTAGATCACGTAACTTAGTTAGGCGTCTCCCGTTCGAAAGAGATAGGGTTGGAAATATGCAGAACTTTGCATATCTACGACCGTATCTGTTTTGAATTGTCCATGTTATTTGTACAGCGCGAGGATGCGTAGCTACTGTAGGTTTCCATGGCTACTCCGTATACACAATCTCCCTCTGGGATGTGTATTTGGAGAACAGCGGGGTGGTGCTGCCGAAATTCTGTCCCAGATCAGAGTAGACTATGGAAACTTACCCTAGCTATGCATGCTCGGGTGAGATTAGGACCTATCTTCACCTATTAGAGAGTATAGACATCGTGTAGGACATACACTAGGTACATGTAAAAGAATTTCATTTTCATTTGCCGATGTCATAGAGGATGAATGACCGTACCTGTATGCTCACGGGTTGGAAACCTGGGGGTGATGTGAGTGCGGATTGGGTTCGGAGGACCGAGGCTTTTCTAGATGAAGCATTTGCAAAGGTTAAAGGAATAAACAAGACCACGTGGTGTCCTTGCGATAAATGTGGGAACACGCATCGAAAAACAAAGGAAGAAATGACAAGACATCTTTTCAAACACGGATTTACGAGAGACCAAACCCGGTGGACCTACTATGTTGAAGGCAATAATCGTAGGATAGACGAGGCCGTAAGACAACGCATTGAGGAACTTGATTATGATGCCGGGGTGGCAGACATGTTAGATTACTTTGAGGAAGCACAGTTTGATGATGGAGGAAGGGAGGATTAGCCAGAGCCAAGCGCGAAGGCGTATGACGACATGTTAGCTGCAGCTGGTCAACCCCTTCATGAGCATACTAAGGTTTCCCAATTGGATACTATTGGGCACCTAATGGCCGTAAAGTCCCAGTTTGCACTGAGTCGAGATGCCTTCGATAATATGTTGACGGTATTTGGTAGCCTGCTTCCAGAAGGTCACATTGTGCCAAAGAACATGTATGAGTCACAAAAAGTCCTTCGTGCACTTAAGATGTCATACAAGAAGATTGATGCCTGTCCTAAGGGATGCATCTTATTTAGAAAAGAACACGCGGCAGCAAAGTACTGTCCAAAGTGTAAATCCTCAAGGTTCTTGGAGGTAGACGCTGGTGATGGTCAGAATAGGCAGCTCGCGGTCCCCGCGAAAGTCCTACGGTACCTTCCATTCATACCGAGGGTCCAACGACTGTTCATGAGCGAGGAATCCGCAAAACAGATGACATGGCACAAAAATGGAACTCGATACAAACCAGACAAGCTTGTACATCCATCCGATGCTGAATCATGGACCCATTTTGATGGGATCCACCATGTTAAAGCTGTTGAAGCTCGTAACGTACGTGTTGCGTTGGCGACAGATGGCTTCAATCCTTATAGAATGTCGGCAGCCCCATACACTTGTTGGCCTGTGTTCGTTATCCCTCTCAATCTCCCCCCGACGTTATCTTTGAATGACAGAACATTTTTCTGTCGTTGATAATTCCTGAACACTCGGGGAATAATATGAGTGTGTATATGGAGCCTCTGATTGATGATTTGCTCCGTGCTTGGGAGGAAGGGGTTTGGACATACGACCGAGCTATAAAGACAAACTTCAGAATGTATGTGTGGTACCACTACTCTCTTAATGACATGCCGGCGTATGGGATATTCTGTGGCTGGTGTGTACACGAGAAGTTCACTTGCCCAATATGCAAGGCACGTGTGAGGTTCATTTGGTTGAAGAAGGGCGACATATATTCTTCATTCAACAAACAACGACAATTCCTCCCACTTGACCATCCATTCAGATGAGATAAGAAGAACTTTACGAAAGGCGTCGAAGTTAAAGACCCTATACCACACATGATGACACCTGATGAGATTCGTGCTGAGTTAGAAGCCCTCGTGATGAATGAAGAGGGTTTGTGGGATATGGCGAGCAACATGCCTGGGCGTATAGGTGTGGCTTGTGGAGGCTCCCCTATATGCAAGACCTCCTTCTACCACATAACATTGATATGATGCACACAGAAAAGAATGTCGTTGAGGCGACCTTGGGTTCAATCATGGCCATGCCTGATAAATCAAAGGACAACGTTAAGGCTAGAGTGGATCAAGCAGAGTTATGCAACAGACCAAAGATGAACATTCCGGCTCCCCAACAGGGAAAGAGGTGGAAGAAGCCAAAAGCCGATTTCTGCCTAATGACGAACCAAAGGAGAGAAGTACTACGCTAGATCCAGGACTTAATGTTCCCTGATGGGTACGCAGCGAATCTGAGGCGGGGGGAGGGGGGGGGGGGGTGAACTTGACTACTGTGTGAATCAACGGGCTCAAGAGTCATGACTATCACATATGGATCCAGCGGCTTCTTCCGGTGATGGTTTGAGGCTACGTTCCTGATCATGTCTGGCAAGTGCTTGCAGAGTTGAGTTGTTTGTTCTGCCAGCTTTGTGGGGAATTATCTGTGACAGTGATCAAGGAAATGGAAAAAATGGCGCCTGTGTTGCTCTGTAAGTTGGAGAAGATCTTTCCACCCGGCTTCTTCAATCCGATGGAGCATATGATTTTGCACCTCCCGTACGAAGCACGAATGGGGGGGGGGGGGGGCTGTACAAGCACGTTGGTGCTATTCTATTGAGAGATCTCAAAAAGTGCTTCAAATTAAATGTAAAAACAGATGCAAAATTGAAGCTTCTATTGCTGAGGCATACATTCTGGAGGACGTCTCCAACTTCACATCAAAATACTATGCTGACAATCTTCCTAGTGTGCATAATCCACCCTCCCCCCCCCCCCCCCCCCCTCGTTACAATGTTGGCAAGCATGAATCAAATCTAGGCTTTTCCGAGGGCAACTCGGAAGTGCAAGTAGTTTGGCCATCAAGACCTCGAATCATGAAGAGTGGAGCAAAATCGTGCCGGGGCACTTGAAGAAGTCGTGCCATACATGGAGTAAGTTTTCAACAAGCATTTAGTATTTCAATACTTTGTATTCTGCATCCAACCCTATTGTTCCTCTTTGGTATACAGGGAATTTTGTGGAGCCAGGTAGTCACTCTCGCGTCCCCAATGGTATTCTGGGGCAGCTTTGCAGGATGCACTACCCTAGCATCATACAGAAAGGGGGCCAAGACCAGCCGACATGGTCGTGAGAGGACTACGCGGCCACAGAGGACTTGGAATTAGATGAGAATGGGCAGGTGTATGGGAGCAAGGCGCGGCGGTTGGTGACCAAACTGTGGGTAAGTATTCTTCGTACTACATTTATCAATACATCGCATTCATCAATCATTTTGAAATTCCTAATACATCTCGTGATTTGTGCAGGCTTTCTACAGGTGGCAGGAGGGAATGAAGAACCTGACGCTCCAGGTGGATGACACGGCCTGCCACAAGCTGGTGGCCGATATGTGTTATGAGACAAAACTGTGCGCCATCGTACAGTTTTATGATAACTTTGTGTGTAAACACGAGAGGCGGAGCGTGCCGAAAGCAGAGGCGAGAACAATGATGCTGACAAAGGAACAATTTCTAAAGGTAAATGTTTATCATTTAATTCATTTGATTAATTACACATAATTTTATCTTATATGTCGTACTTGATGGCGTGCAGGTGCCTCCGTGGTGGCTAGCCAACAATGATCGTTGCTGGGCTATGGTGGTGGACAAGTGGTTCACGGAGGGTTATACGGAGAAGCGTCAGGCTGTCCGGGTGCGGCAAGCGCTGATGCCAGGATCATCACACCACCAAGGAAACCGCAACCTCAAGGCGTACAGAAAAAAATGGATATGTGTATTCATTTATTTATTCCAACGCTAAGTTCTGCAGAATTTCTAATAAATCTATTTTTTTCCGCAGTCGGAGGTACATGGCCAAGACATCAGCATCCTTAGGGCCTATGCTTGCTCAAAAAAGGGGAAGACGACCTCCGATGTCACGTACAACCCGGAGGACCCCCCCCCCCCCCATCGGCGTATAGCAACTCCTCTTATCACCGCCGCCTGAGTGACTACACCGAGATGGCAAAGGCGGTGAGGGGGCCGAATTTCGATCCACACACGGAGCCCCTTGATGCCGAGGTCGTCATGAGGGTGGGAGGAGGTAATAAGCATGGGCGGTACTAGATTGCTGACAGCGCAATCGACACGGCCAGTACTCCCACTTTTTTGCAGCTTCGTGCTCGACAAACCGACTCAACACCCCCTATATGCCAGCGGCCAAGCACTGTACAGATACACGTGGAGCAATTCAAGGTTATTTCAGTTGCACTCATCGTTCATTGAGTTTGACACACGTTAGCTTTGTATTCTAACCCATGGATCATATTTTGTTGGCCCAGATGGAGGCAACGTTCCAGGCGCAGGTCCAGGCGACGGTCCAGGAGCAATTGCGGGCCGGGCGAGAAAGGATTGAGCAGGAGAATGCAAGGAGATGGGAGGCCTATGCTCAGTACATGCAGTCCTTGGGCTTTTCGCAGCCACCGCTGTCACCGTTCGGTCCACCACCTGGAGCTCGTGCCGGTACTCCAACTCCTGTGAGTGACTTCATAACCGTGTACTTTCATTTGTTTTAGTGACTTAGCACTTTCCAAACTTAGGATAGAAAGTACAAAGACTTAGTATACAAACTACAATGACATAGTAAAATCACTTAGCTTAACACATTCAATATCTTCAACTTTGGACAGAATCAATCGGCGGCATCCAAAGAAGGGCCAATCAATCCAGATCTGTCGCCTCTGTGGGCTCAGTGGTCGTCTCCACAGGGGCCGCAGGCTCGCTCGTGGCAGGGGCCGCCGCCTCAGCCGTGGCAGGTGCTGCCGCCTCAGTGGACGCCGCCTCAGTCGTTGCCATGTCAGCTTCGCCGTCGTCGTCGCAGATGCCGCCCTAGGCTTGGGCTACGCAGCAGATGCATCCGCCTCCGCCTCCGCCTCTACCGTCGGCGGATGAGTGAGTGGTATGTATCCTGGTTTCTATGTATCGACTTTGTATGAACTTGGTTCTGGACTATGGACTCGTATGGACTCTGTATGAACTTGTTATGGAATTTGGACTCGTATAGACTGTATATGAACTTGTTTATAGACTTTGTATGAATTTCTGTGGCCGTGTATGGCTTATGGTGTTTGTGACTTGGTGAAGCAATATATGAATTTCTGTGATGCATATAAACTGCCTACGATGTTAATTGTGACGCATATGAACTGCCTGTGATTGTATTGCTGTTTGGGGGGACATTTAAAAGCAAAATCAGCAAAAATTTGGGCGGGGAAAAGCCTGTTTGCCGTGTGCAAAGTCCCGGCACACGGCAAACATCCAACGTTTGTCGTGTGCCAGGACTTTGCACACGGCAAACATCCAAGCTTTTGCACACGTGGCACATGGCAAAGCAGGGCTGTTTTCCGTGTGCCTGCTCACCTGGCACACGGCAAACAGCCGGTCCCGGCAGGCCGCCGTCAGTTGCCTTTATTTTGCCGTGTGTGACCCATTGCACACGGCAAACCACCGTAGCACACGACAAAGATCTTTGCTGTGTTCCCGAGATACGACACACGACAAAGTTTTTTTTGCCGTCGCAGTGTTTGTCGTGTGCCATTTTACACACGGCAAAGCCGGAGGCACACAACAAAGCCTTTGCCGTGTGGATTTTCAGCTTTGCCGTGTGTGGGAGGCACACGGCAAACCCGCGGCCTCCCGTAGTGAAATCACTGTTGAAGATGATCCAAATTCAGTCCATATCATTGACATGTTTGTAAGGTCATACATATATACTTTTCACCAATTCAAATTTACTTTAGAATTTGAGACTATCAACATGATTATGTAATCGCAGGATGTGGAACGACATCCGTGAAAAGCACCTTGGATTTGAATATGGAAAACTTGTATAGCATATTGATTTCCCGGTACGCATGCAATTGGTACATATACACATCTCTGCTAATCAACTAAAAGAATTATCTTTAACTTTGTTTTCGCCAGTAGTGTGCACAACAGGGGCCAGGCAATAATTTATGTGGATACTACGTCTGCGAGTACATGCACAGCTAGATTAAAAAACATTTCTAATTCAAGTGCACCATTATTATATTTTAATTTTAATTGTTTGCAAATTGTAGATGATGTCCATCTCGGCTAAAAGTCTCGAGAAGCATAAGATCGACGCAATTTCAGAACAACTTGTGGGATTTATTTGGGACAAGATCGTCAATGAAGGCAGAGAATTTATTATCCAGATTCATGGAATCATCCAGACAACTCAAGTCGTCCTTCCTTTTCCGCTCTTCCTAGTTCCTCAGCTCGTCCTAGTTCCTCTGTTGGTCCTAGCCGTAGATCGTAATGCATGCATGGATCTCAAGTTGTACTAT
The DNA here is from genome assembly GCA_015476505.1 of Urochloa ruziziensis. Taxonomy (NCBI): domain Eukaryota; kingdom Viridiplantae; phylum Streptophyta; class Magnoliopsida; order Poales; family Poaceae; genus Urochloa; species Urochloa ruziziensis. Next base: position 43,407,253 of record CM027120.1, on the reverse strand, counting down.
AAACTTAACTCTTTTGGCACTAAAATGCAATATATATGTCTTTTTTATTCTTAATTATATATACGAGCCCAGCCTATACGAATACCTACTGGTGCAGTACGACATCCGTATTAGAACAAATACGTAGGCAAAATACGTATATAAACAAATATATATATGCTAGCTGGAAAAAAATATATCGTGATATTTAGCAACGGTTTTAGTCACAAACCGGTGCTAAAGGGGCGCGCGCCCCCTTTAGCACCGGTTTGTATCTAGAACCGGTGCTAAAGGCCCTTTAGCACCGGGTATTCGACCCGGTTGGAAAACCGGTGCTGAAGAGGGTTTCCCAACCGCTGCAGATACGTGATTCTCCAGTAGTGGAGATACATTTGTCTCCAGCATGGACCTGCTTCTTCTCTCCCTAACAGCGCTCCACTACCGCACCACGCAGCTGCTCCTTCCACTATTCCAAATTATAGTTCACTTTAGTTTTGTTCTATGTTAAATTTGTCTAAATTAAACCAAATTTATTTATAAAAAATCAACATCTATAACATCAAATTATTTACATTAAATTCACCACGAAATATATTTTTGACAATGAATTTATTTGGTATTGTCTATGTTAACATAATTTTCTATAACTAACGCTACGGGAAACCCTGTGTATGCCGTGTGTCTACGGTATTGCCGTGTGCCAAATCTCGGGCACTTGCCGTGTGCCAGATCCAAAGCTCACGGCAAACAGCTCTTTGCCGTCATGGCTATTTGCCGTCGGGCCTTTGCCGTCGGCTACACACGGCAAAGACCCAGGCTCCCGTTGTGTAATGTCACACGAATTTAACTAGGAACAAAGCCAGAATGACCATAAATTGGAATAAAGTGAGAGAATAAAGTGAAACGTATATATGGATATGGTCTAGGATTGCCGTATTGGCACCAGCGGGTAGCATCCGATGTTAGCATCAAAGCGAGCAACTTCGAGATAGAATCGCCGTGAGAAGACCCTGCTGACAATTAGGTAAAAATCGTTCGCCGCATGTCAACACCAAAGAGTCGCTCCAATGCGACGACGTATATGATTGAGTCGTTGAGATCGACCCTCGCCGTCGTCGTGCATTGTCCAGCTTTGACTAGCCATTCAACGGAGGTTCGCCGTGCAACACCCGGCAAAATCTTCCACACATTGACGACTCTAGCTACGCGTACTACTGTGTGTACAAGGATCGCTAAGCATATACGTATTCCAATGCAACAAGACAACGCAAAGGCAACGTACGTACGTTCATTGCCGCGTTCGTCTACGCGCGAGAGACGGCGATACGTACATTAATTTGAGTCCATATGCCCTTAACTTCCAGGAGGAATTAATTAATTAATTAATGTTGGTTTGGCGGTTATTCGCTGTAGACTTACAAGGTCCTAGTCCTCGAGGGAAGCTAACAAAAAGAATTTGCAAACGTCAACTTCAAACAGCTGGTACGGCCGGCACAAAAAAATCTGGAATAATGGGCTTATTTGAGGAGCCGATCCGGTCCCTCAGTTACCATATTGTTGTCTTGTCCTTGTTCCTCTTCGAGTTGGGTCTTGATCTTCGGTCTTCTCCTCGTAGCTCTAGTCTACGTGACCTAGCGGAAACAAACAAAACAAACCATAACTGAACGAGAGAGAGATCGACCTGGGTATCCTTATGTGAAGGGTTTTAGGTTTTCTATCACTACTATGTGAATTTGAAAAGGGATTAGATAGTATTGATCTATCTAACCACTGGATGAGGCTACCGGAAAAAAAGTTGGCCTCGGATGATTAGCGTTTTGTATCCGATGCTGGCGACGGCCACATGCCAAGACCTCCCTTCCGCGGCTCTGCGAAGGCTCGGACTGCTCGCACGACTGTATAGCTAAGGCTCCTCCGCTTGGAAATCACAGATCGGCTCGCGGGACCAAAGGCGCGACACTCGGCTCACAGAGCTTCTCTTTTTGTGCGGCCTTGCTTCTTCTTGGACTTTAGAAAGACTCGAGATCTCCACTAAAGCAATGCTTTCATGGAACTACGCCCATGTCTCGGACATGCCCAGGGTGTTCCAGATTTCCAAGAGCACAAATCATTTCGTCTTTCTCTTTGTCATGCTTGAAAGTTCCTTCCCAAACAGCCTTTAGTGCAGCTTTGAGTCTAAAGCCGCTTCTTTTATCGATTCGCTAGTCACATAAGATCCATCCTCCATATTTGTTGTGCCTCCATGATGAGCATAGAAAAAAAAATACTTTGCACTCAACGGCCAGTTGATAGCCGCCGATACGATTCCTTTTGCAAATGGGTCTTCTTCTATCTTCCACCGTGTGAGACGAATCTAATTAGCCTATTTAATCCATAATTTACAGCAGAAATGCTACAGTAACCATCTGCTAATTATTGATTTATTACCCTCTAATTACCCATCATTACATTCATCTCGCGATTTTCTGGCTAGATCAGTAATTTGTTTTATTAGTAGTCTACGTTTACTACTTCTAAATGATACATTTCCTTTGATGTGACATTTTAATGAAAAGTTTTCCACTCATCTAAACACCTTTCAAGCTGATGGGGATGTTTTTCCTGACAACATATCCACTTTGGAGTGCGCAACGTCCTGGATGGCCTTGTACGTCTCTATCGGCGAGCGCCAAATTATTTTCAAAACTCATACTACATTCAGATAGAGACGGCCACAGCTGGGTACGCAAGCTAGCTAACCGTGTTCTGCACCAACGCAACACTACCGTACAAGGACGATCGCTAAGCATACGTATTGCAATGCAACAAGACAACGCAAAGGCACCTTCCGCGTTAAGAATGCAACAAAACAATGCGCGCGAGAGACGGCGATACATTTGAGTCCATATACCTTAATTTCCACGAGGAGTTAATAATTAACTAATGTTGGTTTGGCGTGTAGACTTACAAGGTCCAAGTCCTCGAGGGAAGCTAACAAAAAGATTTTCCAAACGTCAACTTCAAACAGCTGCTGGTACCGGGAAAAAAAATTCTGGAATAATGGGCTTATTTGGGGAGCATAGTGAACAGGTCATGTTTGGAAAGCCAATATTCTACCCAGTTTCAGCATTTTGAAAGCCCTAGATATAAGGAAGTGTCCTAGCTGAAAAAAAATGTGTTTGTTTGGACCGGTATAGAGGTTTCAAGTAGGAGCCTCAAACGACCAACCCGGGCGTAAATAAGAATTAGCTGTGGTGAGGCAATTTTCTTTCGGAATTGTATTCTCATGAATCGATTGAGGTTTTAATTCCCATCAATAATCACTCCTTGTGTCCGTTCAATCTGGACAAAATGGTCGAGATGTATGCACTCTTTATTCTATCTCTACTTATCTTCTTCTCCATCCACACACTGTATGCATGGATGCCCCCGCACATGAGCGCCCTGCACCGCCCGCCATCTCTGCCCGCTTCCCCAGTTCCTGCCACCCTCCTCCTGCCCAGACCTCACCGGAGCCATCTCCAGCGCACGCGCGGCCAACCAATGGCCTGCTTCTCCTTTCTCTTCAAGGTCTCTTTTCTCTCGCTCGGGTCACAACAGCATCATCTTCTTCAACTCGGTGGGTCAAGCTTCCCCGCTGCCACCGCATTAACGTTTGGCTTCGGTGGCTCAACGCCGCCTTTGCGGCCGCCTACAACCATTGATGATGCTAACTTGTTGAATTCCTATGCCCCCAGTGCCTCCACCGCCCACTAAAGATCTCCCACCGCTCGGTTTCGGCACTGCCTCGCCGCCTCCCCTGCTCTGCCATCTCTCCCACCTCCACCGCCGGCCGGCAAGCCTCCCCGAAGCTCCCTCTAGATCTGAAAGGTGTAGGTAACCAGTGGCGGAGCTGTAGGGTGGTCCGGGTGGGCCCTATACCACCCTAAAATTCTGGCCCAAAACACATTAACCCTTAGTAATTAAACCGGCCTCTAAACCTTCATATGGTGTTTTGTGTGACGATTAATTTCCCCCGTACGCTAGACTCTGATACGTAACCGGGCCCCCGCGTCGCCCTCCCGCTCGGGCGACTCGGGCGGCAGCTCGCAACCCTAGCCGCCGTCGCCCCCTTCCTCTCCTCCCCCACCCTCGCCGCCGCCGAAGGGTCTGCCGGAAGTCCAGGCGGACTCCTAGGAAGGCGGCGGCAGGGTATCTCGCCGGATCTTGGTCGCGCGCGCCGGTACCGAGCGGGGGGAACGGCGCGGGCACACAAGGCGGATCCGGCCGACGGGGCTTCGTGACTGCGGCGTAGGTGGATGGACCGGCGGCCACGTTGGGCGAGGCTGCGACGGTGGGAGGAGGAGGCCGTGCGCCGATTCGGAGGGTGACCCGGCCGGATCTGGTGCGGCGATGGCGCGCGCGCTCGAAGGCGCTGCGCGTGGGAGGAGGCTGCTGCGGCGAGATGCGGCCGACCACGGCGGAGAGGCTGCGCGCGGGCTGGGCCCCGGTGGCTTTGGCCGGGCGAAGCCGGTGCAGGCAGCGGCAGCGGTGGCCGCGAGCGGCTCGTGGCGGGAGGTGAGCCTGCGCGAGGATGGTTAGTGGGCCGCGACGCGGGGCGAGGTGGCCAGTCGGAGCGGCGTCCAGGTGCGTGGTGACTTTAGTGCTCAATTCCAAGCGGTGGACTGCTGCCGTGGTGCAGCAGAGAGGAGGATTGGAGAAGCAGTTTTTTGCCTCGGTTGCGCCGCGGTGGCGTGGCCGGCGGCGGCCTGCACGGGTGTTGCCGGCGACGTCGTGGTGTCAGTAGTGGGCTGCAGCTGCGTGCGAGTCAGCGATGCCGTGGGGGCGTGGTTGACGGCCCTGGGTCTTCTATCTGCTCCTGGATGCTGCTTTGTCGGGCGGGTTTGCGTGACATCGGGCGAAAGCCTTGCAACGGTGACGCCTTCGGGTGTCATGCTCCTCCTTGGAGGCGTTGGATTGATGTCTGCTCTCCCCCCGGTGGTAGGTCCTCATGGTGAAAACCGTGCTCCAGTTGGAGCGGCGATGGCGACGTCTTTGGACGCCATGTTCCCTCTTTGGAGGCATCGCTTCAGAGGATCTTCTGGCAGTGGTGCCCGACTTTCCGCTCTGTGGAGTGGCGCGGTCATTGGTAGTTTTCGTACAGCTACATGTCTTGCAGCGGTCCGTGGCGACCAGCCCTGCACGGCAGCAGGTTGGCTCGGTACGCAGCATCGTCGTTCACGACGGCGCAAGTGGTGACTTTGCGCATCCTTGGCTTGATTGGTGGTTGACGCCGCTCGACTGGTGGGGATGGTGGATTGGGTGGTTTTAGTTGGGTGGAGTTCATGGTTGTGGGATCTTTAGGAGCGGCAAGCGGTGTGATAGAGGTGTTAGGCGGCTCGTGTTGATGTCCCAGTCCGACCGAGCAGGGTGTTGAGTTGAGTTGAGCGTGTTGGCTTTGTGTGGCGCGGTTGATGACCCAATCCAACCGGCCGATGTTGTGTTGTTGTTGTTTTCATTTGGTTGTTTCGCCCAGTCTGGGCTTCATCTTCTTTTTAATATAATCGGCAGCTCCTCTGCCTGGTTCGTTAAAAAAAAAAAAGACTCGGATACGTGAAAACCAGCACTTTCTTCGTACTACCTTCACAACTCGGCCCTTCGTGTTCCCTAGCAAACAAACGGCGATCTTTGATTTTAAGCACAACCTTTCCTTGAGCCAATAACCAAATTGAAAGCTGGTTACAAAGGGATCCAAATCTTATATAATTCGTTTGGGCAAATGATCAACCATCAGCTCGGAATCGACCTCTGAAGATTGGGAAAACTGGATCATTGAACAGTCTTTGTCAGTGTTCATCGAATTCATATTTCTCTGCGATCCATTCATTTTGAGAGGCTCAAATAAAATAACAAAATTTATCTAATTCCATCCAGATCTGGCACGATGATAGTACAAAGTATCCAAGATTCCATTTTTATCTAGTAGTTGTATTATTCATATGCAAAAATTGGAGAAACATTACTTTGAACATGGGCCTATATCCACTGTTTGCAAAAAAGTGAGTACAAATATCTCATGTGTTTTCTCATGTAAGCACCAAAATGACTACAAAGATCAAATTATGTACAAGTTCATCGTGATTTACGTGTCCAATGATGAATTAAATATCTTGTAGACAACAAATAGATACAACTGTGTAAACTGTTGTACAAGTTGTCTATTTAATTGTCTGTGTAACAAAAAGACAGAAATTATTTAAACTGTTGTACGTGCTCTAAGAAGCCTAATTTTTTTATTAAGTTGGACCACTCTAACCTGACATCCTAGCTCCGCCACTGTAGGTGACCCCTCACCCCAAAACCACTAATCTCAAAATCCAATCTCCCCAATCAGAATCCAATCTCCTCTGATGCGTGACACGGGCGGTAACTAAGTGTTAAATGAAAACTGAAACACTAAGCAGTGCTAAAATATAAATTCCATGCATGTAACCATGTGTCGTACGATCAAACTAAAAGGCATGGACATTTGCGGGGTGCTATATGTGCACGGGAAGGCGTAGTTACGCAATTTCCACTTATTTTTGCCATTGGGCCGATCCAAATTCGTTAAAAAAAAATCTGAAATGGCTTGTCTGCTGGATAAATGCAATTAGCCCTTCTGCATCTGTCAAGTTGGCATATCAGCTTTGGAGCCCTGCACGCGCCGGGGGGCAGGTCGATCGAGCTCTGAAACGACCTGCACGCGTACGTCGTCGCGTACACAGGCATTATTGGAGCGCGCAGGAAACGCATGCAACAAAACACATGGCGCGCCAAGACAATATGGGCCGCGAATTCCTCGACGGTGTCGCCATGGACGTCACGGCCTTGCCTCGCGCGTTCGTGCTCGCCGACACGCCGGCGTCAAGGATTCACGCCTGTTGCCCATGCCCGACGGCGGCGACGTGGAAGGTGGAACGTGGCCGTCGACACGACCTTCGCATGTCGGAGCACATATATTCGGCGTTGCTGCCGGAGCACATACGGCCTTCGCATGTCGGCCCTGCACCAAGGCCCTTACGTATGCATTCAGCACTCACGGACCACACGAGAGTTGAGCGCGGCACCGATGCCACCTGTGAGGACGGACGGCAGAGAAAGGGCACGGCCCGAGCACGGCGTTGCTGCCGCGCCGCCATGGCCACGCGAAGGGGATCGGAGGATGCGCGCTGTACTTTCCGACGGTCCAAGAAGGCACGCGGTGGCGGAACATACCGTGGGTGAGCCTGAAAGTATTGAAGACGGTAGACCGAGATGGCCGGAACGCGGCGGCGCCGGCGCGCATCGTGGTGTGCGGCGGAGCAGACCCCCAGGGGCCGAATACGGCCATAAGTTGAATATACGGGGCACGGCACTGGCGGAGAACCGAATACGGGCAGAGCGCCGACGCCAACGCCGGCGGCGGGGAAAGCCACGGCCGCCGTGAGTGACAGACTTGCATTGCCTTCACGCCGCTGATCGCCGTGGTTCATCAGAGTTCAGTCTTGGACTGCGCTGGAAATTCCATTGGGAGATGTTGTGTCGTCACAGCAGAAAAGCTGGGAGGGACTTGTAACGTGTCCAAGCCTTAAAATTCTGCGGTGACGACGGCGGCACGGCGCTGAATGGCGCGGCGAGAGCTGGGCACATCGCTGAGGAGCGTGCAGTGGCCGCGCGGTGGCGAGAACGCGTCGGAGGAGAGCATGGCCGCGGCGGCGGAGAGCGTGGCCATGGCGCGGCGATAGAGCATGGTCAACGGCGGCCGCGCGCGGTCCAAGTCAGTAGGAGCGTGGCCACGGTGGCGACGGTACGGTGGCGGAGCAGCGTAGCCGTGGCGCGGTGACAGGTGGTCAACGGCGACGGCGCTGGGGATCAGCAGCTGGCGGCGCGGCGGCCGAGCCGAGCGGCCGAGCGGCGGCGCTGGGGATCAGCAGCCGGCGGCGGCCGAGCGGAGAACGCAGCTGTGCACGCTGCCGGGGCGGGGGTGGGTGGCGGACTTCGGGAGCATGCACACCAGCCCCATCGCCATCCTCTACTTCGCGGCGGAGCGGTGAGGGTTGCGGCGGCGACACGGTGAAGCAGAGCAGAGTGTCTTTGATTGGTGACGCGGATCAAGACTCGTGTCGGCGAACACCATGACGGCTAGCGACATGTTGGTGACGCGGATCAAGACTCAGCATCTGCGAACCCGATGAAACCTAGCGACGCGTCTCTACGCTACGCGTCACCAATAGGTCGGTGACGCTAGTTTCTAAAACCGCGTCACCGAACACCACAAAACCTAGTGACACGTTCTGTGCAGAAGCGTCACCGATCGAGCGGGCACATTTCGGTGACGTGGGTTCCTTAAGAAGCATCACCAATATATCTTCATCGGCGTCGCGTGTTCCGGTAAGCAAAATACGGGTGACGCGTGTGTTAAAAACGCGTCACCGATGTCATATAGGTGACGCGTTTCAGAATTGCGTCACTGAGTCGAGTGTCTTCTTTGACGCTGTTTTTTGTTGCGGCGGCGCCGCGCTGAGGTCGGCCGGCGATACATGTCGCGGTCGTTCGTCCTTGCGAACGTGCCAAGGCCGCCGTGTTGTGTTACACGCCGGAATCCATGCGAGTTACCAGTTGCGGCGGCCGGACACCTCTTCCTCTCCCGCATGCACGGGCATCCAATAGCAATAGAGCACAGCACCGCGGCCTCCATGGCGCTTCTCTGCTTCGGCCAGCTCGGCGCGCCGGCAGAGCGCCGCCACGTTCCCGACGCCAATTCAACGGTGATCCGGCAATGGGCCAAGAGTCCTCGACGACACCATCGCCGCGCCATGGGCCGCAGCCTGGTTCATTCATGGTCCGGTCTGGATGGGGAACCGGTGATCCATTCATTCATGATCCATGGGCGGCAGCCCAGTACTTGTCGCAAACGGGTTCGGAACTCAGAAGCCCAATGCGGCTTCAAAGCCCAGCAACGAAGCGCTGCTCCTCCTGGCGATCAATCCATCCACCCCGCAGAAACGCGATCGTACGGTGGACGGGGGCCCAGGGGGTGGACGGTATTTGAAACACCGTCCACCCCCCGGGTCCGGCTCGGCCGCACGCCGTGGCGCGCCGCCGCGTTCCTGCCGTCTCTGCCACCCATCCACGAAGCACTGGTACTAGGCCTAGCTCCATATATGACCCCACGCAAAGAGTCGCCGCCTCGGATCGTGTCGATCGGTCTCAGTCATGGCGGCTCGCCGACGCGGCGGCACTGTCTTGCGCTCCGGCCGTGCCCGTTGCGCTGACATCCCTTTAATTTCCTCCTTGTGGGCTCGTTGCTGGACTGCAGCCTGCAGGACGACAGGGCGGCACTGGTGCGAGCTCATGGACGGCGCTCTGCTCCACGAACGCGTGGAACGCCGTCCGTGTAACCACCGGCGTGCAGCTGACGTTTCGGAGCTCCAGCTGCCCGGCGTGCACGCTGCCGCGGGCACCAACATAACAGGGTACCAGAACGACGCCGGCCCTCATCTGCTGTTCTCGTCGTCGTCACGCGGACCAGGCCGGCGTGCTCGGCGAGGTGGCGTGGCGCCGCGTAGTTCGATCACAAGAAAGTGCGGGGCAACCGAGCTGTCACGTAACAGATCTGGATTGGCCCAGCCGGGCGGCGGGCGGGCGTCCTCGACGCCGTCGATGCCACAGCCGTACGTGCTGATGCCCAAGCGTAACCGGTCACCACAGCACGTACTTTCTCCCGCAAGGATGCGCATGCGCTGCCGGCATCCACGCGGCCGCCGTGGAAATTTCGCCACGCTCACACGAATCAGCCAGCCAAGTCAGATTGGCGCGCGGCACGCCCATCTCGCGCCAGCAGGGATTGCTTCAGTTTCCTCTTGCTCTCCCTTCTTGTTACTTCCTCCAGATAATTGGTGGTAGGGGTACGTGGTTCCAACTTCCAGGGGGATCCATTGTTTCATACTCCCTCCGTCCCAAAATAAGAGTAGTTGGGAAAGCGACTACTTTTATCTTGGGACAGAGGGAGTAGGAGGTGGGGTCTTGAGCCCCCCGGAGCGGGCAATTCATTGGTGTGGCGTTGTGTCTTGACTCTTGAGTTGTTCCGCTACTTATGCTCCTTTTCTATGAAAATGCCTTGAATTGTTTTGCTCCTTATACGTCTGCCCGATTGAAAAGGGAAGGTAAGACAACCTGTTGCTGCTATGTCTGACTCCGACACAGTGCCGCGATTTGAAGTAATGCATCCTGAGTTTGAAGGCCAATAGCTACACCAGAGCCTTGGTGACGTTTGGGTACGCGTCATTTTCATGTCCTCGACGCAGTGCTCCATGGTGGCTAGTCCGCGAGTGAGATGTTGTGGCCGACACGACAGGAAAGGCCTCAGATCCTTGCCGCGCCGGGCCTCGAGTGAGATGACGAGGCAGTCGGCCGCGAACGGCTCGGCGGACGTTACCGTGGCGCGCACCGCGACGGCACCGGCCGGCGTGTCCTGCTGCACCTCGACGAGACGATGACGGTGACGCGCGCGCATGATCACCCAGAGCCAGCTTACTACACGCGCGAGACGTAAACCTTGTTAGCTCGGCGCGCAACGCGGCGGCGGCCGTGGAGCACGCTCGGTGCACGTGCCTGCCCACACGTGGCGACCTCGAGCCCTGTACTGTACGTACACACAACCGCGTCGCGAGATGGATCCAGAGACGGCCGGAACGCGGCGGCGCGTCACGGACTCACGGTGCGTAGCCTCGGGGTGGACGGTCGGTACACCGTACCCTTGGTTCCCAGGTTTCTTTTCCCATGCGATTATCTGTTCGATTAGATTGGTCTCATCAGGTTCGAAGCGATTTTCTGTCCATCTGAATACTGACGACATGTTGTTCTTCATTATCCAGCGCTTCAGTTTCAGATATCACATAATTCCCCGTTTTGCATGGATTCAACTCGATCTTTCTCTGAGAAGGCCCTTCTCTCAGACTGGCCAAATCACACGGCAGTAATGGACCAAGAATCCTGGTCAGCTTCACAATTTGTAACATAAATACATGTGTACATAGTTCTGAAAAAAAACATGTGTATATGTTGCCGTCATTCTTTTGTTCTTGGGTGAGAGGTGCCGTGTATTTTAACTGAATATGGTGTACTAGGAATAAGACTAACAACAGCGATGTAACTCTATTTGGAAAAAAACTCTCGTCCTGGATATACGGATCTGCATGCCCGCATGAATGAACGAAAGATTTGACATCTTAGGCCACATTTTCAGTGCAAGGTTTTATTAGATACCAAAGTATCGTAGTGTACAAAATAAGTTAGGCATGCATTATTAGTCTTATGTACGTGCTGCAAATTTTAAGGTTAGGGGAAATGGAACCAATTCAGAATCCAAAAGCGACAACAGCTGAAGGTTGACATATGAAGCTTCGAAAGGTAATGTTGTGGAAGTGGCGTCGTCAATCAGAAGGTAACTTTTGTTGCGACATGGGCGGCTCGCAAACCCTAGCGCCGCAGCCTCGCCTCCGTCCACTTCTACCTCGCCGCTGCTTGAGCATGTCGGCGGAAGCCCGCGCGGGTGCAGGGATGGTGGCGGCGGGGTTCTCTCGCGGCACCTCGCACTGGGAATCAGTTCTCTCCTCCATTGGGATGGCGACAACTCAGATGATGGCGGTGGTGGCGACCTTCAGCGGCGGCAGATCCGGGGGCTCCATGGCCTGATCTGGGTTCCTCCTGCCCGGATCTGGTGTCCTCGAGTCGGGAGGCGGCAGGGGGACGGTTCGGTGGAGTGCACCCCCCATGTCTTGTGGTCGTCAGAGCTTGCCCGTGAGGTAGCTAGGAGGGCGGCGGCGGGACTGAATCGCCTGATTTGGGGGCGGATTCGCCCGGATTTGGGTGCGTCGCCGAGGGTGCGTCGCGGCGGCGGTGGTCTGCAGCGGCTGCGTGGTGACGAGGTGGTGTGCGACAGCGGCATTGCATCCGGTGTGTGTGAGGAGGCAGCATGGTGGCTGCGGGTGAGGTGGTGTTGTTGGTTGCTGGACGGCATGAAGTTCGCCGGCTCATAGGTGCCTCTACCAACTCGTCTGAGTGCCGTGCTGCGTCATTCGCTGGAAGTTGGAGTCCTGGGCGTTGCCGGAGCCTAAGTGCCTGGTACGGAGTTTGGGTGTCTAGAGACCGGCGACAACGCAACGGTGGTGGACATGGGTGGGCGCTCGTCATGTTGTGCAAGTTCTCGGGTGAAAACTTTGCCCGGCCTTCGACCGTGGCCAGCGATGATGGTGCCGCGGTGTATCGTTGTCCTTCTTGAAGGCATCGTTGGGAGGACCACGCCGTCCAGAGAATTCTCTAGGTGAAAACCAAAGAACCAGTGGTTCGAGTGGCAACAACGTCTACGATGCTCTCCTGTAGGGGTGTTACTTTGGAGTCCTTGGAATGGCGAGAGGGGCTGCTGTGTGGATTCGATGATGGCCATTGCAGTTAAATAAGGAATGTTGTTGTTCATGTTGGAGATCGACTCAGTGCGGTATCTACCCAGCAACTGACAAGAGGTGTTCGGAGATCAAGACAAGGTAGAAGCAAAGGCTCAGAAGAAGTTTGAAGCTTAGTCTCTCTAGCTTCTTTTCTTATCTTCTTTCTTTCTTGTTTTGTTGTACCTCAGTCTGAGGTGTAGAGTCTATGTACTCTTGTATGTGCTGGCTATTTGGCCAGTTTTCTTGGCCGTAAGCGCTCCCTTGGAGTGGCGAAGGCCGGTTATTCTAAAAAAAAGCTAGTAACTGTGACCAAACCATAGTATATGCCTCCACAACATGATCTCTTACGTTACGTTATTTTGAAGTCTACACATGTACCTAACCTAGGCGCGCATTAGTCGAATATAGGGCTGCAAATTCTAGTGTCCAAAAGGTCTAAACTAACGGCAACGCAAGGCATAAAAGTTGGCGTCCACACGCAAGGGTATCATCTATCGTATACCGTATACGTATCCTGCTAACAAGGATTGCATGATGATAGGAGAATGCGACCCCAAATGTCCACGAGGGCACGTTCCACCGGTAGACATTTATGTTTGATCAGCGTGCCGGCCGGCAGAGTACTCATCGAGAAATTAGACAAGAATGCCCTCCGAGAAACTTGTTGCAAACTGACACCGTGACGCGTGTGGGCTCGGGCTGCAACGCGAAACTTGCTGATTGTACACTTACGTGCCAGGTGACTCACTCACTACCGGTGGCCTATAAATATACTTGGGTCTACGCATGGTTGAAAGCATCCGCGGCGAGCAATGGCGTCCAGGTCCATAGCTTGCTCTGGGCTTCTGCTCCTCGCCGTGGCAATCGCTCTTGTACCTTCTTCGCATGCTCAGGGACGATCAACCCCGAGGTCAGCTCCCTCCCCAGCTCCCAGGACAGCACCGGCACCTGCTCCTAGGATTGCACCAGCTCCGACGCCTACTCCCGTGCCGGCTCCCACGCCTTTGTCAACTCCTGCTCCGACCTTGGCTCCCACGTCTTCACCAACTCCTGCTCCGACCCTAGCTCCCACGCTTGCACCTACGCCAACTCCCACGCCTGCACCAACTCTTGCACCGGCCCCGACTCCCACGCCTGCACCTACACCGGCGCCCACGCCCACACCTAAGCCAACTCCCACACCTGCACCGACTCCTGCTCCGACCTCATCTCCCACACCGACTCCCATGCCTTCTCCAACTCCTGCTCCGACCCCGGCTCCTACGCCCGCACCTACGCCAACTCCCACGCCTGCACCAACTCCTACTCTGGCCCCGGCTCCCACGCCTGCACCAACTCCTGCTCCGACCACGGTTCCCACGCCTGCACCTACGCTGGCTCCCACGCCTTCACCAACTCCTGCTCCGACCCTGGCTTCATGCCTTCACCAACTCCTGCTCCGACTCCAGTTCCCACGCCTGCACCTACACCAGCCCCCACGCCTGCACCAATTCCTACACCAACCCCTGCTCCCACGCCTGCACCATCACCTTCTCCTCCACCTAGTCCCTCCCCGCCACCACCATCCCCACCTCCACCTAGCCCCTCTCCACCACCACCGCCACCATCTCCTCCACCACCTAGCCCCTCTCCTCCACCACCACCACCGTCTCCTCCTCCACCTAGCCCCTCTCCACCACCGCCACCACCATCTCCTCCTCCACCTTCACCCTCGCCTCCACCTCCACCATCACAAGGCGTTTGTCCTACAGGCTTCGATAACTCTATCGAATTTGCACGTGCCTTTTCTATATATTTGCAACGCGGCATCGTACTTCTCAAAGTACCTAAGTCCGTTGCTGATAACAGCCCACGCACAAGCACCACGAAATGCTATTGCTATTACTCTACATTCATTATCTACCCAATCGTCCCCAATGCCTTTGGCTCCATCACCTGCGTGCCCGCTTGAACTTGAGCATATGGACGCAATAACATTCTCACGCGCACACAACACAAGTTTGCGAATGTTAGAAACCTTTCATCTACCCTTACTCTCATACTACATATGCTAAATAAGTGGTTGTCTATATGCATGCATGTGTAATCTGCCTGCGTGCGGAGATAACCGAGGACTCACTACTATATTGTGCCATCCAGCAGGAGTTGGCATGATCATGTATTGAATTTGTGTGATATGCATGTACTTGTTATGATGGTGTATGTTACCTCAAAATGCGAAAAATATATTATTGAGTGAACAAAAAGCGGCACCAGCGTGTGATATATTAAAAAGCCAAAAAGAGTATACATAAAAAAGAGTATACATACAAAAAGAGTATACATATAAAAGGTAAAATTGCAAAAACACTCCCATAAGTCACTTGAAGTTTGACATTGCCTCCTATAAATCATTTTGTTGCAAAAGCCCACCCCTAGCTAGTCTAGTTGCGTAAACCCCTAGTTCACACATGGTCTTGTGATTCAACATATTTATATACACTGCAACCCGTTATCGATGTGACCTTTAACGATATTAGATACTTCTAGGACTATTCTTGATACACTGCGACCCATCGATGTGGCCGCAGTTCACACATGCTCTTGTTTATTCAACATGGATGGTACAATGCTTACTTCCATAGAAGAAGTATAGCAAGGGGGTTTTGATGATGCACATACATCTTGATCATGAAAGTACAATAGGAAATCATGCAAGGGTCTCACTGTTTGAACAAGCTCAAAGCAATCACAAGTAGCATATGAGTATAAGGTTTTCAGATATTTCATCATATGACTTTGGTGGGACTTTGGCAAGATCAAAGAGGAGCTTGCAAGAGGTCGTTCAAGTTAATTAAATTTTCCCAAGTACTTAAACATCAATAGTGAAGATCATGTTTTCAACCCATATCTCAAACATCAACCACTTAGATAACACATGAGGTTACTAAGGATATTTGTTCACAAGCATCCACGCTTAGCAAGGAATAAAACATATGCAAGCCAACTTTGGAAAGAGAGCAAGATTTACATGCTGGCCCACTTTTAGCTTTTGAGGTTTGAGTTTGAATTTATAGATCAGCATTAATTTCATCAAAACTCAGGGACCATAGCGAGAAAAGGGATAAAAGACACAAACCGATGCGTGGAGAAAAGATGGGCCAGAGCAGGCCCAAGCCTGGTTCGGCCGACCCAGTGGCTCAGCCGACCCAGCTGGGTTTGCCTCGGGTCCTTCTGTGTGCGTGTAGGTGCGGCTCGGTGTGTCACGTCCTGGTGGTGTATGATTGTTCGTTTGTTCAGGAGAGTCTATGGCTCTCCCCACACTTGTTCTTTCCTAGGCGCTTCATTTGTTCATAATTAGAGTAACACTAAGACTTCACCGGGTTAGATGACCGATGAGTCACAATTTATTCAAATAAAAATGGAGGCGCTTACAATCTGAATTGACAATGAAAATCAAAATAAAAAGGGAAATCTAAGCAAACCTAATCTAAAGAGCCTATGGGGAAAGGGAAATGATCGGGGCACGCTCTTTAGATTGGAGAGTCATAGAGCTTGGCGTGCCCTGTGGCCTTGTAAAGGCGCTGCAGCTGGACAGTCAAACCATGGCCAAGATAGTGGAGACTATGTCGAATAGCCCGCGTTCGTGTCCCATGGCTAGCTAGCTAGCACTTCTCTAAGTTTCCTATTCTCAAAGCGCAGCTTATTTATCATGAGGACCAGCTCCTCAACTAAGGCGGTTTCCACTAGATCCTCTGTGCGATCCTGTGTAGGCGGATTCTTGCCTTCATCCTTCTCCAATGTGAGATCCAGCAACTCGGCCAGTGAAGGCAAGCACCGAGGCATATGACCTTTCACAATGGCCTACAATTCAAATATTTACTTTCAAATTTCTTTTATATGCATTTAAGTTTATTAGGAGTTGAATGGCCATAGGAATCCCAGAGCTATAGTAGTATGTGTAGGTTGTTAGCTATGCTATGCTTATTAAACGGTAGAAGTCGAGTGATTGCCTGTCACTCGCAATAGATCAGAAAAATGTTGAGAATATGGTCACTTGAAAAATGTGGGAGATCGGGTAGAGAGTTTTGATAGGGAAAAGAATGTGGTTATGTAGCCCCGCCTATGTCGGTTAAGACCCGTTCGTTGTTGGCTCTGCTTGATCAGTTTGAATTGTACTACCTTACATGCTGGGAGTAAAAGGTAGTTGAAACCAGTAACTTATGTACTTTAGCCTGCGTTGGTATGTTGTACTACGCCTAACTTTCTATTCTTGTACCGGTTAGAGAAATAACTCACAACTGACCTGTCGTTGGTATTGGTGAGGACTGGTACTTGAGGGTCGCAGGGTAGGTCAAGTATTTAGGGTAGGCTAAAAGAACATATGGCATGTGCTACTCGATGGGGTACGCTTGTGCCGTGTGGGCAACCTTGCAAGGTATAAAATCGGATCGATTCGTCGTACTCACGGTATTGAGACCTTGAACACTGAGTCGCATCGCTAGTTAAGAAACTGAATGTGTTGATGTCATATATACATGTTGTATTGACTTAATCAAGTGCTTGTATACTTTGAAAAAGCTTTTACAAATGCTTATCTAGAATGATTAGCTCAACTAAAATTTGGATGCTAAAACTTTAAAGTAAAGATCCACTTTTAGTTGCTTTTTGGCAAAATAAACACCCAGCCAAAAGCTTTGCATACTAGAAGTCTTTTTCTAAGGTGTTCTTAGAGTCGGGTAAGACTTGCTGATTATTGATTACTCAAATAAGGAGTATTAGATTACTCTAACTTGCTTGTGGTTTATTTTTTTTCAGATTATGATGATGGGGTAGATGAGCAGGTTGCAGAAACTTTTCCCTTTAGTGTTTCGGATGGTTATTGTTTGGAGTTTTTTTCCAGCTTCTCTGGGTGTGGAGCCGCGAGAATGATATCACATGTCTGGACTGCCTTTGTGATATATGTATAGTCGCTAGACTCATGTTTTTAAATTTTTTTCGATGCAGCTTGAACTCTGTGTTGTAATACCTTAATAATTGTGACTTGTTTTGTAAATTAATCTATGTGAACTTGTGATGTAAAAGTGGTGACTTGTTTTATCATCTGTGCTCACCTCCATGTGGGACTTGCCATGTATTTGTTTCAACAGTGAGATCAGTGGTGTAATCGGGAGCTACCCGACAGCAACTACACGATTATGTCAGTTGAAGTGTGTTGGGGATCGTCTTTCAGCGGGCGAAGGCCTTGGCCCCCCTTTTTTTTACAAAATAGGCCCAAATGAGGTGTTTAGGGACTTAGATGCGGTGTCTAAGGGTCTCTTTGTAAGATCTGAGGACCTCCTTGTAATATTTTACCCCACCAATGGAATAAACATAAACCACCACTCCTCCCACCCTATAAATAGAGACCCAAGGGTGGGGAGGAGGGGGTTAGTTGGCTTGACAATTTTGACTCTTGTTCATCTTTTCTCCTAGGGTTTCCATAGTCTCTTCCTACCGCCTTTATGCTGGGATCCCAGATCCCAACATTTGGCGCCCACCGTTTGTGCTTGGCACGAAATTAAAGCTCACAATTGCCACATCATCTCACGCTTTTGCCCAGTGCACCTTCGCTTATTGGGTCACGGGCGAATTAACCTCTCGGTCATCTCGTGAGACACATCTCGGGTGCGCCAGCGGAGCCGAACCAACACGTTTGCACTAGCACACTGGCACACTGTGTATCGTCTCGCACGCGAAGCCTGCAGCACGAAGCCGCCAGACGAGCTTACACATCCACTCCCATGTTTAGCACTCTCAAGGTTCACGTAGAGTGTTGTTTGAGTATGTACCGAAGCCCATCACACGTATGCGGTCTGCTAGGGGCACCGAATGGAATTACAGTTGCAACCTCAGGCCATGCGATGGCGCAGCCTCAGTATCGGAAAAAGACACCAGTGCAGCTGTGCAAGATGGCATGAGTGCAGTGGTTTCGCACGCTGTCCCAAGCAGAACCACTACTACACAAACCACTATCACAAACGGGCTATCACAGCCGGTTTTTTGAAAACCGTCTGTGATAGGGCATCACAGCCGGTTTTTAGTTAGGTGGGGCAAGCTGCCACCAGAACCGGCTGTGATGCTCACTATCACAGCCGGTTTTTCTCACAAACCGGCTGTGATAGTCGGCCGGCGCATCACAGCCAGTTTTTCGTACAAACCGGCTGTGATGCCCCCTTTCACAGCCGGTTTGTAATTCAAACCGGTTGTGATGTGCCTGTACAGTACAAAACCCTCTTTCCCTCCCCTCCCCTTCTTCTAAACCCGACGCCCACTCCTCTCTCAACCCTTTTTGCTCTCCATTTTCACCAAATTGCTCTCTAAAGGTTGGGTTTTTTTGAAGAATCACTCCATCAACTTATTTTGAGGTGGGTAACTCGCAACCATTTCAATTTTGAGCATGTTTCATCCACTAGATTTTGAATTTTGGCATGAATTGATTTAGGGGCTCTCTTGTTCCATTTTAGAGAGCATTTATTGGCAAATTGCAATGGGAAAAGTGTGATTTGTTTGAAGAATCACTCCATCAACTTATTTTGAGGTGGGTAACTAGCAACCATTTCAATTTTGAGCATGTTTCATCCACTAGATTTTGAATTTTGGCATGAATTTGATGGAGGGGCTTTTGTGCCATTTTAGAGGGGATTTGTTGTCAAATTTCAATGTAGAAAGGAAGAATCACTCCATCAACTTAATTTGAGGTGGGTAACTAGCAACCATTTCCAATTTGAGCATGTTTCATCCACTAGATTTTAAAATTTGGCATGAATTTGATGTAGGGGCTCTCTTGTTCT
Organism: Urochloa ruziziensis; assembly: GCA_015476505.1. NCBI lineage: Eukaryota > Viridiplantae > Streptophyta > Magnoliopsida > Poales > Poaceae > Urochloa > Urochloa ruziziensis. The sequence goes on along the minus strand of CM027120.1, from coordinate 43,388,037 downwards.
ATTTTAGAGGGGATTTCTTGTCAAATTTCAATGTAGAAAGTGGGATTTCTTTGAAGAATCACTCCATCAACTTAATTTGAGATGGGTAACTAGCAACCATTTCAAATTTGAGCATGTTTCATCCACTAGATTTTGAATTTTGGCATGAATTTGATGGAGGGGCTTTTGTGCCATTTTAGAGGGGATTTGTTGTCAAATTTCAATGTAGAAAGGAAGAATCACTCCATCAACTTAATTTGAGGTGGGTAACTAGCAACCATTTCAAATTTGAGCATGTTTCATCCACTAGATTTTAAAATTTGGCATGAATTTGATGTAGGGGCTCTCTTGTTCTATTTTAGAGGGGATTTCTTGTCAAATTTCAATGTAGAAAGTGGGATTTCTTTGAAGAATCACTCCATCAACTTAATTTGAGATGGGTAACTAGCAACCATTTCAAATTTGAGCATGTTTCATCCACTAGATTTTGAATTTTGGCATGAATTTGATGGAGGGGCTTTTGTGCCATTTTAGAGGGGATTTGTTGTCAAATTTCAATGTAGAAAGGAAGAATCACTCCATCAACTTAATTTGAGGTGGGTAACTAGCAACCATTTCGAATTTGAGCATGTTTCATCCACTAGATTTTAAAATTTGGCATGAATTTGATGTAGGGGCTCTCTTGTTCTATTTTAGAGGGGATTTGTTGCCAACCTTCAATGTACAAATTGGGATTTCTTTGAAGAATCACTCCATCAACTTAATTTGAGGTGGGTAACTAGCAACCATTTCAAATTTGAGCATGTTTCATCCACTAGATTTTGAAATTTGGCATGAATTTTAGATGGACTACGATCGAGGCTGGATGTACAGGCCAGCGGCCAAAAGAGATGTCATATATATCAACGGCGTTGATTCATTTGTGAAGGTTGTGAAGGCTTACATCAACATGAGTGATGGATATGTGTATTGTCCATGCTATGACTGCAAAAACCAGAAACAGTTTCGTAACGTCGAGCAGATCCGGTATCATTTGTTGTCTAGGGGGTTCGTGCCAAACTACAAGATTTGGAATAAGCATGGTGAGGAAGGTGAGAATGAAACCACGCAGCAAACTACCCGAGAGAAGATTAGGGAAACAGTACACCATCAGGCCACACAGGCAGTGGAACTTGAAAATGAGCCAGAATCGGTCCAACAAACATATATGGAAAACATCGGTGAAACCTTCGCCGAGACATTAGCTGCGGATGATGTGGTTGATGGTCTTGACCAGATGATACGTGATGCGGAGCCAGAATGCTTGGATGCAAAGAATCTGAAAAAGCTCGAGCAGATGAGAAAGGATGCAAAGACTCCGTTGTACAGTGGTTGTAGCATGTCGAAACTTGAAGCTGACCTCTTGCTACTGGAGATGAAGGCAACAAATGGTGTGTCAGACACGAGCTTTGACAATTTGCTGAATATTCTGGAGAAGATGCTTCCCAGCCCTAATGGATTGCCGAAGAACACATACCAGGCAAAGCAAATGATATGTCCGATTGGGCTAGAAGTACAAAAAATACATGCATGCCCAAATGATTGCATCTTATATCGTGGTGACTATAAAGAATTAGATGCATGCCCAGTGTGTGAAGCTTCTAGGTACAAGTCTGTATCAGCTATACATATGACATGTGATCGAAATAAAAGACCACCCGCCAAAGTCGTCTGGTACTTTCCCGTGATTCCTCGATTGAAGCGTTTATTTGCAAACCCAAAGACAGCAAAGCTTATGCGTTGGCATGAAGAAGAGCGTCTGAATGATGGAAAGCTTAGACATCCGGCTGACGGTTCACAGTGGAGGGCTATCAATTATCATTTCAAGAAGAAATTTGCCAGTGAAATAAGGAACGTAAGGTTTGGATTGAGTACTGATGGTATGAATCCTTTCAACATGGTTAGCAGCAAACATAGCACCTGGCCTGTCACTCTTTGCATATACAACCTTCCGCCTTGGCTTTGTATGAAGCGGACGTATATTATGATGCCTTTGCTGATCGAAGGGCCAAAGCAGCCATTAAATAAATCGATGTGTACCTGGAGCCACTAGTGGATGATCTTGTGACTTTGTGGGATCATGGTGTCAATGTTTGGGATGAGTACAAGAGAGAACACTTCAAGTTGAAAGCATTGTTATTCGTAACAATCACGGACCTCCCCGGCCTTGGTACTGTATCTGGCCAGGCTACAAAGGGCTATAATGGTTGTGTGGTTTGCGTCGACGAGACCGACGCTAGATGGTTAAATAATAGCAAGAAGATGGTCTACATGGGCCATCGTAGGTTCCTTCGCAGAGATCACCCATATCGGCGGAACAAGAAATCATTTGATGGGACAACCGAGGAGCGCTCGGCTCCGAGTTATCGCGATGGACACGAGATCTTTAAAATAGTCAACAAACTTGATGTGGTATTTGGAAAGGGAAAAGGAAGTGTACCCGCACCAGCAGGCGCTTTATGGAAAAAGAAGTCTATATTCTTTAGACTTCAATATTGGGAATTCCTTACTATTCGCCACGCACTCGATGGCATGCATCTAACTAAAAATGTGACTGAGAGCACCCTTGGAACATTAATGGCCATGAAAAAAAGGGAAAGGACTCACAGGAAGTCCGTCAAGACCTACAAGAATGGGGTGTCAGGCCTGAACTACATCCTATCATACAGCCTGATGGGAAAAAGAAGCTTCCAGTTGCTTCATGGACAGTGACTAAAGACGAGAAAAAGAAGATCTGTAAATTCTTTCATGAGTTGAAAGTGCCCACCGGATACTCGGCCAACATCAGGAGGCTGGTCAACATACAGGAGTCAAAATTCAACATGAGTTGCATGAAGGCCCACGACTGCCACGTTATCATGACACAACTTCTCCCTGTTGCGTTAAGGGGTGTGCTGCCACCGAAGGTGAGGGATCCCCTCATAAAGTTGTGCTCTTTCTTCAATGCTATATCACACAAAGTCATAGATCCAACAACGCTAGACAAGCTTCAAGAAGACCTAATCCATACTATAAACAGGCTCGAGATGCATTTTCCACCGACATTTTTTGACATGTCAGAGCATCTGCTTATTCACCTTGTTGCTCAGATAAAATCAATTGGTCCAATGTTCCTGCATAACATGTTTCCTTTCGAGAGGTTAAACAGTGTGCTTAGGAAGTATGTTAGAAACAGATTCAGACCGGAGGCTAGCATGGCAAATGGTTGGGAGACTGAGGAGGCAATTGAGTTCTGCACATACTATTTGGATCTGCCAAGAGTCGGTGTGCCTTTATCACGCCACGAGGGAAGGCTGGTTGGGAGGGGGACGATCGGCCGTCATTCGAGCAGGATCGATGACCTTGATGCTTTCACGCAAGCACATTACACTGTTCTACAGCAAGCATCTGTAGTTTCGCCATATATTGAAATGCATATGCGAGAGCTACAGAACCAGAACAGAGCCAAACAACAAAAGTGGATCATGAAAAAACATAGAGAATGCTTTGGTGACTGGTTAAGATTGAAATTAACTGTTGGTACAACTGGTTCTCGTGAGCTAGATTTGTTGGTTATGGGACCATCAAGTACGTTGACAAAATTTCAAGGATATGACATAAATGCGTACTCATTCTACACAACAAAGCAAGATGAAAAAAGTGTCAACCAGAACAGTGGTGTTCGTATCGATGCTTATGACAACAATCAACACTTGCAGACATACTACGGGACCATTGAAGAGATCTGGGAGCTAGATTACGGGCCCAACTTAAAGATACCTCTTTTCCGGTGCAAGTGGGTGAATCAAGTGGCAGTCTTCGAGGACAAGTATGGTATGACTGTCGTCGATCTTAAGAAGACAGGCTACAGAGACGAACCATTCGTTTGGGCGAAAGATGTAGTGCAAGTCTTCTATGCAAAGGACCTCGCTAATGATGGAAAACACGTTGTTCTTCAAGGAAAAAGGAAGATCGTCGGTGTTGAAGACACAACCGAGGAAGAAGGGAACGACTTCAACGACATGCCTCCTCTCGGGCCTGATGTCGACCTACCTGTGTTTGAAGAGAAAGATGATGAGCCAGCTTACGTCCGACGTGATCATGACGAGGCCGTCATCGTTAGTTGAATAATGCATAGTTATGTAATAATTAGAGTTAATTGCAGTACTTTTACCTTATTTTGGTATTTAAGAGTTAATTGCACTACTTATACTTTATTTATATATTTAGAGATAATTGCACTACTATTGTTTAAGTATTTAGAGTTAATTGCACTAATTTTCCATGCCTTTTTGCTTTAATTTTATTGTGTGCAAAATATTATAAAATATTTCTAATATTCATCACAACCGGTTTTTATTAAAAACCGGCTGTGAAAACACTCTTCACAGCCGGTTTTTATTAAAAACCGGCTGTGATGACAGTGTTCACAGACGGTTTTTAATAAAAACCGGCTGTGAAGAGTGTTTTCACAGCCGGTTTTTTAATAAAAACCGGCTGTGATGTGGCACACAGCCCGAGGCAAAACCGCCCAGCACTTATTGGTTGTGTCTGCTCGCAAGCTCACGCCCGAGCTCATTCTCTCGCTCTCTCGCTCTGCTAGCTCTTTGGCTCGCTCTCTCGCTCGTTTGCTCTGCTAGCTCTCCGATTGCTCTCTGCTGCCTGCTCGCGAGCACCACCGTCACCCGGTCGACAAACAAAGCTTAGGTATATATATACATCTTCTCTCTTGCGTTTTTTTTCATTTGTATTGTTGTACGTAGTTTTCTTTCGATACGAGTGCAAAGCTCAGGTATTTAAGTGCTATATATCATATATAGAACTATAGCTAAATGTTTTCTTCCGTTAAATAGGAAAATATATAATGCCGAGACAGCGTGCAAGATCAAGTCGTGGTAGACTGTATCCGCCGCACCCAGCTATGTTTTCGGGAGGTCTCACTGCACCACCACCAAACCCTCCAGGACCGGTATTTGAAGGGTTCATTCCGATTGTGCCTGAAATCCGTAGGGATTTGGTAAGACTGGTATAATGTAATTTTTTTATGATTAAATTATATGATTATTATGTTATCGTATTGATTCTTAACTAATTTTGAAATCAGGCGATTAATGCACTTGAATGGTTCAAAACTGTAGTAACTAACATAAGTGGCTCTTGTCCTATGGTGATAAGAGAGAGAAGTGGTATAAATCGTGGGAGATATACTGTTTCTCTTTCAATCCAAGCCAGTGCTTTGCGCGACCCAAATCCTAGTGAAAATGTTATTTTCCACGTGCATTCTGGACCCTACCATCAAGAATTTGTTGCCGCACGTGATGCTGTGAGAAAAGCCCTGGTACAAGTGCAAAGTCATACAAGACATTACTTTCCGGACTACAGTTTCTTCAAGCTCAAAGCACTAGAGATGAATGAGACAGACGTGACACAGATGCCTAAAAGGATTTCCCCTGCTTATGAATCGGAATACGTAAGTTAACTCTGATGCATATGTTATTTTTTCCTTAATTTTTTACTAAAATGTCAAATTTAACTCTTAATTTTATATGTTTAACGTATAGGATGACTTGTATAATGGATTCCTGCACACAGAGAATGGTCTGAGAGAAGTGTTGCATCACATCCTACCACAGTTGGGCTACTCATTCATACCGCCACATTCTTATCGAGTAAATGGTGGTTTTCAAGCATTTGTAACCTTGACTTCACCAGAAGTCCCTTCGATGACAATATATGGTGAGACATTGGATGCGAATTATAAGGCAAAGGATAGTGCATTAATATATGCACTAGATTATGTGGATCGTTATCTTAATATAAACATTATTGATGTAAACTATTCTACCTATCTCATGAGGGTTTGTGGCGTGCAGGGGTAGATAGACTACTGTATTATGGTGTTGTAAGGACTTAGTAATGCGTGTTGTGCTATCAGTGTGATATTGTAAGAAAACCGGTTGTGATATTGTGTTATGGTTTTGTAATAATTTAATAATGTGCGTGATTGTGTAAGACTTGAATTGTGTATGATGTAAGATTTGAATAAAGTGTATGGTGTAAGATTTGAAATTAGAGATTCAAATTTTTGCACTACATCAAAACTAGCGACCGTTACTAAAGCAATAGACGTGTCTCGTTATTCCAATGTGTATTTCGCACACACTCAAACATTTTTGAAATTGTTCATACAGTATACATATTTTTAATATGTGATATACACTAAGTTTAGCCTAGTGCAGGAGTCTCAAATTTTTTCGAGACTTATTCTATTTTCTATGAATTAAATGATTTTTCGGCTGTTAAAATGGAAAAATATATCACAAACGGTTTTTGTTTAAAACCGGCTGTGATTGTGTATGATGTAAGATTTGAATAAAGTGTATGATGTAAGATTTGAAATTAGAGATTCAAATTTTTGCACTACATCAAAACTAGCGACCGTTACTAAAGCAATAAGACGTGTCTCGTTATTCCAATGTGTATTTCGCACACACTCAAACATTTTTGAAATTGTTCATACAGTATACATATTTTTAATATGTGATATACACTAAGTTTAGCCTAGTGCAGGAGTCTCAAATTTTTTCGAGACTTATTCTATTTTCTATGAATTAAATGATTTTTCGGCTGTTAAAATGGAAAAATATATCACAAACGGTTTTTGTTTAAAACCGGCTGTGATTGTGTATGATGTAAGATTTGAATAAAGTGTATGATGTAAGATTTGAAATTAGAGATTCAAATTTTTGCACTACATCAAAACTAGCGACCGTTACTAAAGCAATAGACGTGTCTCGTTATTCCAATGTGTATTTCGCACACACTCAAACATTTTTGAAATTGTTCATACAGTATACATATTTTTAATATGTGATATACACTAAGTTTAGCCTAGTGCAGGAGTCTCAAATTTTTTCGAGACTTATTCTATTTTCTATGAATTAAATGATTTTTCGGCTGTTAAAATAGAAAAATATATCACAAACGGTTTTTGTTTAAAACCGGCTGTGATTGTGTATGATGTAAGATTTGAATAAAGTGTATGATGTAAGATTTGAAATTAGAGATTCAAATTTTTGCACTACATCAAAACTAGCGACCGTTACCAAAGCAATAGACGTGTCTCGTTATTCCAATGTGTATTTCGCACACACTCAAACATTTTTGAAATTGTTCATACAGTATACATATTTTTAATATGTGATATACACTAAGTTTAGCCTAGTGCAGGAGTCTCAAATTTTTTCGAGACTTATTCTATTTTCTATGAATTAAATGATTTTTCGGCTGTTAAAATGGAAAAATATATCACAAATGGTTTTTGTTTAAAACCGGCTGTGATGCCACCATCACAACCGGTTTTAAACAAAAACCGGTTGTGATGTTGAGCATCGCAACCGGTTTTAAAAGAAAAACCGGCTGTGATGCCGCCATCACAACCGGTTTTTCTTTAAAACTGGTTGTGATGCCTAAACATATAGGCCCGCGCGCGCCCGCCGTTCCAAATTTTCAGTCGCGCCCGCTCCCGTCGCGCTCTGCTCGCCGTCGCGTCTGCTCGCCATCGCCGCTCGCCGCCGTCCACGCTGCCCCTCGACGCCGCCGCCCCCCTGGACGCTCCCCTCGCCGCCCCCCTCGACGCCGCCGGCCCCCTCGCCGCCGCCGGCCCCCTCGCCGCCCCCTCGACGCCGCCGCCCCCTCTACGCCGCCGCCCCCCTCTACGCCGCCGGCCCCCTCGCCGCCGCCCCCCTCGACGCCGCCGGCCCCCTCGCCGCCGCCCCCCTCGACGCCGCCGCCCCCCTCGACGCCGCCCCCCTCTACGCCGCTGGCCCCCTCGCTGCCGCCCCCCTCGACGCCGCCGGCCCCCTCGCCGCCGCCCCCCTCGACGCCGCCCCCCTCTACGCCGCCGGCCCCCTCGCCCTCGCCCCCCTCGACGCCGCCCCCCTCGATGCCGTCGCCGGCCTCGACGCCACCCCCCTCTACGCCGCCGGCCCCCTCGCCGCCGCCCCCCTCGACGACGCCGCCGGCCCCCTCGACGCCGCCGCAGGTTGGCATTGCTATCTTTGAAATTCACAGTGTTATGTCATTTTACTCGTCTTGTTTCATGATATTTGTCCCATTTTTTAGGAAGGATCGTACCAAATGTTTGTGCATTTGGAAATTAAGAGCTGAATTGAAATAGTATTTTAACTTTTCATTTTAGTACGGCAATATTGGTCAATTGGCTGAAGCGTATGCTAATATAGTTAATAATCTACATATAACTAATCCAGATAGGCTTGTCTGGAGAAAGGGTTCAATTTACATTTATTAATTATTTTTTCAAGTTCAAACTAGATTTTAAAAGCTATCTGGGCTATCTAACAAGCCTCCCCGTTGGCAAGATTTGGGTTATATGCTGAACTTTTAGCTGTTTCGTCTTGTTATGATTCGAGTCATCCTTCATATATGGATTCTATTTATAAAACACTGCTTTCTTATGACCTTCTCTAGCATAGTACGCAAGAGAATGAATTGGCTAAACATATGCTCGATGGGATATTTTGGAACTTGTTAAGGACTTAGGTTAAATTGAAGAGGCTACACTTGTTCAATTTTTTTAGGTTTTGCTACAAATCTTGAAACGGTTCATAGGAAAGCCATTAATATATACCTAGCATGTAGGGGATAGTTTATAAATAAGAATCTTAGTTTTTATTCACTTTATGTAAGGAAAATGCGTCATTTCACACGGTTGAGAGCCCGTTTTGGGAAACAAGACGCGAATGAAGCGGGGAATGCTGGTGCTCACCAGGATGGCGGAGATGATGGTGCTAACCACGAAGGAAGCCCTTCCGCGTACCTCAACCTAGACTTTGGTGCTGAGGAGGTAGTTCGTTTGCACACACCTTTGCTATAATTAGTTTGGTGACAAATTGATCTCATTAGTTTTGATCTCTGCACGTAGGAGCATGTTGGAAACAGGTCAGAGGTGACCGAAACATCAGAAAAACCTAAGGGCAAGCGAGGCCGAAGCAAGATGCCTAAGGGCGAACTGTAATAAACGCGGTCGATGCATCCGGAGAGCCAGTAAATCCTATTGCGGTCCAGGGGCCTTACAAAACGGCCATCGGAAATATAGTGAGGGATAATGTTCCGATAAAATATCAGAGCTGGAACGGAAAGGAGGATCCGAACCTCACAGTGCCGGACCAGATCAAGGAGTTATGTTGGGAGAAGTTGTTGGAGAGCTTTATCTTCCCAAGTGACTCGGCGCGGGAAATAGCGAAGAAAAAGGTCTTGAAGACAATGGGTGAGAGATTTAAGCAATTTAGGTGTATACTATATAAGCATGTCAAGGCGGGAACCGAGCCAGACTGGGATCAATACCCAAGTCAAAGGGCTTACTGGGCTGACTTTCTTGCATACAAGAGTAGCACTAAGGCCAAAGAAATGAGTCAGCGGAACACTGAAAATGCACTGAGTAACCCCCTCCCTCATAACTTGGGAACTCGTGGGATCGTGCGCAAGTTACCGCAATGGGACGCAGAGTTTCAATAGATGGAAAAGAATGGTGTCGTGCCCGAGACCGTAGGATGGGAGATGCGTTCTTTGATATTTGCTCTCTCCCATGGGAGTAGTCACGGTCCTGATGGAAAGCTTGTGAGCAAAGATGAACGTGCCAAACATCTGGTGAAACGGATCCAAGAAGTACGTGAGGAGGTTTCCTCAGGTGCTTTTGTTCCAGATAGGGAGAATGACGTGCTGAGCCGAGCCTTGGGAACCAAAGAGCATCCTGGCCGCGTACGAGGAATGGGGCTAGTTCCGTGGCAGCTTGGCTTCGCCGAATATTCTGACTCGTACAGAAGTCGATCAAGGTCGAAAGCACAGCGAGAAGCAGTAGTTGAAGATCTTATGCAGAAAGTTCGTGATGAAATGGATGCTTCTCAAGCAAAGTTGTGTGAGACGATTCGCAAGGAGATTCGTGGAGAGTTGCTTGAGCAAAGCCAGAGCCAGCGTCCTCTTGTTGCAGCTCAAGATGGCTGCGACATTCTCGCTAGCCCAGTTGTGCTGCCTCGAAGCAATTGCGGGAGTAATGCACATCCCCCCGTAGAAGACCCCAATAACAGATTCCCGGTGGATGAGATCACTGAACCAAAGGCTTGTAAGTTATATGTGATGTCGGGGTTTATCAAGACCAAGGTGGCCATAGGTCTAGCTCAGCCTACCCGAGAGAAAGAGGTTTTGCATTGTCGAGAACTGCCGACCGGTTTTGCAAGAGTGACACTTGACGCACTTGTGAAGAAGAAATACGGCGTAGTTGAGTTGAAAATTGCAGGGCAGGATGACAAGGTTAAGCTCAAGGATAACCTTGGATGCTTTGTGGCGTGGCGGAAGCGCTACATATCCTTTACTGATTCTGATTCAGAAGGGTCGTCAGACGAGAACACGTTTCCACCGGAGAGGGTACCAAGTCAGCCTAGCCCTCAAATAGATCAGAGTCCGCCTCGAAATGAACCAAGTCCACCTCCAAGGAAAGAAACCCCCCCAAGGGAACCAACTCCTCCTCGCAGGCCGGCTACGAGGTCCTTGCTAAGTGCATTCACTGAAAGTCCGGTGAGGACCAGATCATCGCAGAAGCGGCGAGCATGCAACTCAAGCCCGCCTCCGCTAAAAGAGAAGAAAAAAGCGGTGAGTGGAAGCATAACATCCCTCCTCCCTGATAAGGACGAGCCGACGGTAGGCAGACAGGCGGTTGAGCACTTTCACAAGTTGTGCTTGGTTAAGCAAACGGGGAATAACAAACCGCCAAAGACAAACTTTGAGCGAATCACTGCTAAGAAGTCAATGTTGGAATTTTACAAGCTGAAGCACCAAGATAACCTTGATCATGAGAAATCAATTAAAGCTCAATTTTGCATGGAAGGTGGCATGACTGAGGAAGACTTGGACAATATAGCGAAGGAAGATGGTTACCTTGTCACTGCTCCAACAAAATTAGCTTGGACGTTTGAGCACGGGAAAGACCTAGTTTGCCCAGAAGAATTGCCTGGCCTACCGATGAAGATGAGGAATTTGCATGATTGGTACAAACGTCAATCCGGCATTTACTTTGGAGTGAGGTAACCCAAAGGAATTCTTTGGCCAAATAATTGAAGGCAGTCCTCGTCACGACAGGTACCTCGAATACAAGTCTCTATTTGAGTTGTACCAGCAAGATGCTCTCGACGTCAACATCCTCTTCCTGTGGTGCTTGTAAGTATTCTCTTCTGATGTACATTCTGTTCACTTCTTTTGCTCAACACAATGCATTTTACAACTAGATCTTTTTTAGGATGGAGTCCCACTTGTTAAAAGAGCGTGGGATTAAAGACATAGCCTTCTTGGACCCTGTTGCAGTAAATGAGAAGAATTTTGCAAATGTTGATACCATGCATTATTTGTACAATGCTTTTTGCCTTCTTAAAATGAAGGAAAGCATACTTCTACCGTACAACTTCCTGTAAGTGTGTTCCTAGTTACATTTCATCTCTCCTTTATCTAACCGTTGTTAGTTACGCGGCAAAAATGATCATGTTTCACCCTTTAGTTTACAGCGGCCATTATGTTCTCTTGGATATTTGCATTCTTCAAAGTTCCATCAAGGTTTATGACTCAAAAGATAGGCCTCTTCATATGATCGATCCACTCATTCAAGTACTAAACAAGTAAGTATAGACAAATCACTCTTTTGGATCAAAATTGATTGCATCTGCCTGATCACATTCACTCCGAAAATGTCCTGTAGGGCTTTCAAAATGTATTGCAAGAAAAAGGAAAACAAAGGGTTGCATAGACCCTTCGTCACAGATAAATTCACTGTATCATCTACAAAGTGGATTAAAAAGCAGCCGATGGGAAACAATCACTGCGGGTACTATGGCATGCACTACATCCACTGCTACACTGGTGACGACTTTAGCGCTCTAGAGAGACAGGTTTGTGGGGGTTTACCGCTTTATGTGAACCTAACTAGGGTTCGTATCGTCTTTTACTTTCTCAATAGTTTTAGCCATATATGTTCATGCATTTTTGATTCACTAACTCATGTTCTTACTTCACTACTCATGTGCTTGCTTCGCTCTCACTCATGTTGCAGGAAGCCGAGGTTGGTGCGTCCGCGATGATTGCGACCGAGATAATTGCACTTTCAGAACAGCTTGCCGGGTTCATTCTCGAACATGTTATAGCCGAAGATGGAGAATACAACATTATGAAGCCGTGAGACTAGATGGAACTTGTAATATATTTGACATGCACTCGTAGCGTAGCGGAACTTGATATGCATGTATTGAACTTGATGTGTATGAACTTAATGTAATAACGTCCAGATGGTTTCGTTGAAATGTTATATTTGGATGCATCGTGCTTTATATGTGGGTTCTGAATATGTGATTGATATTTATGGAATATTTGATATATATGCGAAATATATTTGCTATATGAAAAATGAAAAAAAAAAAGATCACAGCCGGTTCTAGGCTATGGCCGGCTGTGATAGGGGGCCTATCACAGCCGGCCATAGCCTAGAACCACAGCCGGTTCTAGAAAAAAACCGGCTGTGATCACCCCACTATCACAGCCGGTTCTAGACAAAAACCGGCTGTGATAGTCCCCCCATCACAGCCGGTTTTTGAAAACCGGCTGTGATAGTGGGGACTATCACAGCCGCTTTATCTCAGCCGCCCCCCAAAACCGGCTGTGATGGGGGTTGCGAACCGGCTGTGATGCCGGTTTGTGTAGTAGTGAACTTTAAACGAATCCCACCTTGCTCTACACCAGCCAGCAGCGAGCGCAGCAAAGTTGCACGTTGTTCTGCTAGTCGTTAAAGGGAGCAACAATCTGCCTACCGAAGCCGCACGTCAATGCCGGGCATGGCTCGCCGCTCGCCTTTAATTCCATATGAGCTAGTGAAAGTCTCGCCGGGCATGGAACCGGTACTAAACGACGAGGTTAGTCTCGAAAGTTTAGTCTCAAAAGTTTAGTACTGCTTCCACAACCGGTACTAAACACGTCTTTCGGTCCGGTACTGAAAGTCGTTTCTCCTCTAGTGAACTATGAAGTCGTCTATCAAGGCGACCCTTTGCCGACGGCCTAGCAGCATGTATATGGTTTAGCGAAAGCATGAGCACGCACCCATGTCCTGCATACAGTAAAAGAGCCTAAGCTAGCGAGTAACGAAGCTCACGTTGTGAAGCTTGCACTGGACCTCAGCTGGAAGCTTCGCTAGACCGAATCAGGCACGAGCAGTGGTATTGCCTTGGGCCGGCAGCCCAACACCCTCGGGTGGGCCGATGGTACATGAGGTTATCGTTGCTGCTAAGCTGCTTTGTGCTGCCAAAGCTGCTGCAAGCTTCGCCGAAACGACATTGCTAAGCTCTCCCTGAGCTTCGGTGGCGATTGAAGCTCAGCAGCCCCGGTGGTGATATGTACTTGAGAGTCCTACTTGCTGCCAAATATGTCAGTTTGATGAACAATTTCATTTGCCCATAACAGGGGCAGTGCGCCTGCCGCGAAGGCTTGGCATGCCGTGGACGGCGGCGCGGAGGTAATGAGCGTGTTGTGTACCCAGCTTGGAGTAACAGCTTTACACCATGAATTACTGTTAGCTTCGTTCCTTCCGCCGGGCTGCCGGAGCGGCTTCGCTCAGTGGCTCAGTGCTCATGGACAAGGATCGTGAGATATTGCAATATGCATTTTCTACTCTTTGCAAGCAACCGAAGATTACATGACTGAAATATTTTATTTAGTAATGCGAACGTGACCCCTAAAAAAATGTTCAGACTGCATCAGGCTTAAATGTTTGTTGTGTGAGTCCAAAAGGGCAGCAGCTTCGCCTCTGTGGACCGCTTGCTGCTGTTGCTACGTTATAAACTCCATTCCAAACGGCTGCTGGTGGATGTCAACACTTGCTGATGCCGCCCCGCCTGAGTTATATGTGTTGCTCAGTCTATCTGCATCTTGTCCGTATGTGCATGAGGTGCTTCGGCTCGCTTCTTGTGCCACTAAATGTGTAGCAAAATTGCTAACTCAGACCGCAGAACCATCGCAGACACGGGGTAAGCACACCGCGCGACCCAGCTAAGCTCCACTGATGGCCACAGTTCACCACTCTATAATGGATGATAATGCACACACGCGAAGCCAAAAGGAGATTGGGCGTGCCCGGTAGGTAGGCGCGGATATTCTCAGCGCGTTTTTAATTTCCAGGAGCAAGCACCTTTAATTTCCAGAGGTTTGCCTTGTCAAGCAGGCAGGCGGCCATCGAAGCTGCCGACCATGGAGCACAATATACAACAGCTAGCTGCCCAGAGCTAGCTTTGCCAATAGGCGGATGAACCATTTCACACTGTACAGTGCTCTGGTACGCATGCATCGACAATGAACATGGCCTCCACCAAGCTTAGAGTAAACATATATCCATGGCAACCGAGGCAATGGTGCAGTTATGGAACTGAAGTCAACAATCGACGGACACATGCAGATAAGATCAGGGACAAGGCAGGCGTGACATAGAAGGTCATTACAAAGAGGATCTTGATTATCTCAGCAACAAACTTGCACGTCCAAGTCACCACCCTCTCTAGCAAAAGAATAAAGTAGCTCAGCCAAAGTTCCAGAGGAACAGCTAAGAGGAATAAAGCCCACGTAAAAGTGCACAACTGCCTGGTCCTTGCTCAGTGTTGCACTGAGAGTTCTACCATGAGGCTCCGGACAACAGCACGCTGCAGGGGCATGCAGGTTACCGGTGGTTGCAGGACATTACTTGCTGAGAACGCAGAGATCCGGAGCGAAGCCGCGAGGTCGCCTCGAAACCGGCAGTTGCCATGGATGTCGGAGCGAAGACGACGGCGCCCACCTGGTGGTCGGAGCGAAGCCCACGAGGTCGCTGCGAAGCAAGCGGTTGCCACGGGCGTCGGAGCGAGCGAAGCCGGCACGGGTTGCGGATGTCTAGCCTACCGATGAGGTCGAGCCGTCGACGACAGCGCAGTTTACCTCTGCGCATCAGGCAGGACAAGCCGTGGCAACACCAGTTTATTTTTAAACGCAAGATAACACCCTCAGCATGGCTTTAAGCCGAGCACTAGTGCAAACTTAGCCCGGCAGCGAAGCTGTCGGCAGGCTCCTTCCTCGACAGTTAGCTCCGTGCAGAGCACATGACTATCACGGAGTTGAGGAGCTCCCCGATGCTCTTTGAAAGGGGAAAATCAATCCGTGCGGAGCTCATGACTAATTCCGCAATGGTTCTGCATTTTGAGGTTTACAGAGCCCGGCCTCAGGTGCCTGCAATCCTACTTAGCAGCTTTGATTAAAAAAATAAAAAATAAATTAGTCTAAAACATGCATGCCGAATTTGCATATGCACGAACCACGTACAGGAAACAGCTTCGGACCTCGGACACCTGACTTGTTTGCCCAGGGGTAGCAAACGAAAGGGGAAGTGACTGGAAAGAAAGTTCTGCCACAGTCACGTAATGAGTACCTATTGCTACCATCCTGTTGAGATACACCACAATCGAAGGTCACTAGCTAATCCGAAAAAGATGGAAACCTCAATGCATTACCTCCGGTCACACATCAAAGAGAAATGGCTGTAAAAATCATAGCCGGATCACGTGCAACGTCATGCAGAAATAGCATCGAAAGTGCTAAGCAGGAGTGCAACACATATAGCTTCTCTGCTAAGCCCCGCTCTGCAATCCTCAGCCGGCCACTCCCAGCACCCATCAAGCATGGTTAAAACCATATAGCCAACAATGGCTTAGCAGAGAAGCTATATATATGTTGTTCTGATAGTAAAGGAAAAAATGTGTTGTGTTGGCCGTGGAATTTGTGCTCGCTGCAGAGGTGGCTGCCGCTAGAGTTCCGCGCTTCTTTTGAGCTCGTACGTCGCGGAGCAGGGCCCGCATGCGGAAGTGGTGCATGAATGCACATGCACGCAGAATTGATTCACTGAGCGGCGTTGCTATCCAGTTTGCTGAGAAAGGGTGATGGGCTTCGTGGACCGAAAGCGAGAGGACATGTCCGAGCTCCGCCACTACTACATGTAACTGTGTATGGGCACGTCGTAATTGATGATGCTGCTTGTACGGTTCCTGCGGGCAGCTCGCTCCTGGCTTATTGGGAGAAGCAAACGATGAATTTTTTTAATTTTTATATTTTTTTTACGATTTTTCAAAAATAAATTCTCGGGCAAAAATTTAGCAGTTTTGGTCTTATGTCGCCAGTTGAACTGGCTATCGCCGGCTGAAACGGCGAAAAAATAAAGAATCAGTGCCTTTCGCCGGCCCATCCGGCGAAAAGATCTGTCGGTGCGGTCAAAGTGGCGATACCGCGGTCAAAATAAAAATCGCCGGCCCATCCGGCGAAAAGCTGTCGGCGCCGCGGGCCCACGAAGCTTTCGCCGGCCCATCCGGCGAGAAGCTGTCGGCGCCGCGGGCCCACGACCCTTTCGCCGCCCCATCCGGCGAAAGGTCCTATCGCCGTAACGGTCGGCGAAAGGATCGAGGCTCTCGCCGTTTGATCTGGCGAAAGGCTCGCCATAAATCCCCCCGCGCGCTCCAGCGCGCCCAGCGCTCTGATCCATTCACCACCGCGCCCAGATCACCACCGCGCCCAGAACGAAGAGGAGAGGAGAAAGAGAGGAGAAGGAGAGGAGAGGGGAAGGGAGGGGAGGAGAGAAAAGGGCAGCGAAGCTCTGCCGGATCTACGCTTCGCATCAGGTAATTTTTTTTACGTTGCAGTAAATTTCATCTATGTTTTTAGATAGCTATTTGTAGATGCTAGGTTTTAGATATAGTTAGCCTGTGCACACGTAGATTTTCGTTTTAAGTTTAGTTTTTTAGATATGAACTAGGATATAGAAAAAATTAGTTTGTAGATCTAGACTGCTTTATTAATTTTAGGTGTAATTTTAGATGGTAGGTTTTAGATTTAGTTAGTCTGTGCACACGTAAATTTTAGTTTTAAGTTTAGTTCTTTTATATGAACTAGGACATAGAAAAAATTAGTTAGTATATGTAGACCGATTTATAAATTTTAGGTGTAATTTTAGATGCTAGGTTTTAGATTTAGTTAGCCTGTGCACACGTAGATTTTAGTTTTAAGTTTAGTTTTTTTATATGAACTAGGACATAGAAAAAATTAGTTAGTACATCTAGACCGATTTATAAATTTTAGGTGTAAATTTTTTTTAGATATATGTAGATGGTAGTTAGTATTTTGTTGATAGCTAGTTAGCATGTGTACACGTAGATACTAGGTATATGTATATGGTAGTTAGTATTTTGTAGATAGCTAGGTACCAGTTGTCATACGAAACTATTAATTAGTAATTTGTAGTTTTGTTTTCTAAAATTCCTTAGATACCTATATAGTGATGGTAGGTGGTAATTTTGATATAACTATATGTAGATGCTTTTTCGGTGTATATTATCTAAATGTGTTAAAATTTTGTTAAATGTTGTTGAATCCAAAGGTTAGTTACTCACAGGTATAAATGTTGTGGTTAATGTTGGCAGGCATGTCAGAGAGTTTATTTTTCCAAGTGTTTTATGGGCCTGGGGAGGTTAGGTATGGTCCTGAAGGGGTAGACTTGTCCGAATTTAAGTCGTTCACCAAACAAGTAGTTCGAGCAAGAGAGAGGAACTGGACCTCAGTGTGCAACTGGCTATTCAAGGCATTTGGACTTGACAGGGAGCAATTTGAGCTGTCAGTCATGGCTGTAGTCAGGTTTCGAATGGACACACCCCTGTTTTGGGAGTTGATGCCCCTTGTTGGAACCCAAAACTGGAGAGACTATGTCAATATTGCTACCGAGCGTGGCTTACCACTAGTCTTGTTTGTTCAAGTTTATAAAAAGATTGGGTCTAGCAGTCAGCATCACGGTGAAGACAATGCAATTACAGACGATTCTGTCCAAGAAGATACTGAACAAGAGGAGGTAGATGGAGAACACGACGAGGTAGATGGTGAAGACGCACCCCGTGAACCAACCGGCGAGGCTGATGAGGGGGAACACATCCCTGAGTTAGTCGAGCAGGTTGAGAGGGAGGGGCAAGAGCAGTTTGATGCCATGGAGGGAGACACTTCAGATGAGGAGGATTGTTATCCCGTGCCACGCAACTGGTCAAGCTATGACTATTCAGCTCTAACTGTCAATGAAGGCGAATCGGTGGATTGGGAGTACAGAGAGAATGAGGTTTCTGTCGGTGCAATGTATGCAAGTGGGGATGAAGTTAAGGAAGCCATAAAACGGTGGTCTACACTATCTTTGCAAAGGCAGTTCCGAGTGGTGAAGAGCAGCCCAAAAGTATATGATGTGTGTTGCGTGCAAAGCAACTGCCCTTTTAGAGTGCATGCATTTAAAGGCAAGTGGACTGATTACTGGACGGTGTCGAAATTGGTGGAGCATGAATGCCAACTTGAGGAGTTAAACCCACAGCACCGCAACCTCACAGCTGATTTTGTGGCCCAATTCATGTATCCTCAGATCGTCGACAATCCCAGCTTCGAGCCAAAATCAATTATTTGTGCCATTGAAGAAAAATTTCATTATAAAATCAGCTACAACAAAGCGTATAGAGCAAAGCAGAAGGCACTGGAGATGAAATGGGGGACGTATGAAGCGTCGTATAACAATCTTCCAGCCTTGTTGCACAACATATGTTTGAGAAATGAAGGCAGTTATTATGACTTGAAAACCTATCCCTGTGCAGAGAAACCAGGCAAGCAGGTGTTGCAGCGTTCATTCCTAGCCTTGGGTGCTTGCATTGAGGCTTTTCAGCATTGCCGACCAGTCATTTGTATTGATGGCACATTTTTGACTGGTAGGTACAAAGGAACCATCCTGACTGCTATTGGGTCCGATGGTAACAATCAGGTGCTGCCGCTGGCGATCGCCTTTGTGGAGAAAGAGTCAGGAGATAGCTGGTATTGGTTTCTTGAGAGAGTGAAGCAGATGATTGTTAAGGATGTACCGAATGTGTGTGTTATTCATGACCGGCACAAAGGCATTCTACAAGCAGTCGAGGACATGCAGAATGGGAACATTGAACGTCAGCGGGCCGCGCAGTGGCCTGACTTGAAGAGTAGGTGGTGTATGAGGCATATGGGTGCCAACTTTCATAGCCAATTCAAAAACAAGACCCTGATGAAACTATTTAAGCGGCTATGCATCCAGAATCAAGAGAGGAAATTCAACCTTATTTGGAAGAAACTTGATGAACTTACAAAGAAACAAGCAGAAGAGCTTGCAAAGAGGCCGGTAAATAGTGAGGACCAACATCCTGTTTCGCTTGATGATGTTGGCCTTGATGGTCCACACGTCGTGCGCAGACCCGGTCGGGCTATTAAGACATTCTCTCAGTGGATTGAGCATGAGCCCAAAGAGAAGTGGGCTTTATTGTTTGACGAGGGTGCTAGGTACGGCATAATGACTACAAACTTAGCTGAGGTGTATAATTGGGTGCTCCGTGGTGTAAGGGGACTCCCCCTAGTTGGGATCGTGGAGTTCTTCTTATATCGGACAATCAAGTATTTCAAAGACCGTTTTGCAGTGGCAAACAAATCAATGTCTGACAACCAAAAGGTATATGGATACAAGATGACTGAGTACATGGAAAAGGCAATGAAAAAGGCTCGTAGACACCGTGTGAGTATTTCCTTCACCATTGCATGATGTACTTCTTTCATATTGAAATTGTTTTTCTAATTGCAACATAGTACCACGGTTCGCCCCGCCCAACCCTGATGCTGCAGGAACCTCTTCAGGTGGTCCTCTGTGGACCGACTTCGGTGCGTATTCAAACAATATATTCATGCTATTTATTACTTGCATACAACTAATTGTTTATTACCTTTGATTATGTAGGCTACACAGGATACGGAGGGATCGAGGAGGACGTAGAGACTGAGGACGATGGCAGTCAGCCAGAGGGACCGTTGATAGGATCCTATTTCAGCACGCACCCTTACCCGGACGAGATCGCCATTCGCAGTTGGGTGATGCGCCGCTGTTACCCACACAGGTCTCACAGGAGGACGTCCAGACACCAGTGTGCAGACGAGGCCGCGACGTCCCACACGCCAGGTTGCACCTCCAGACCCGCTCACGTATTCACAGTACCACACCCGAGCAGCGCAGGCGGCAGAGCGTCGGGCGAGGGGTCCACAGCGTCACAAGCGAGGGCGCATTTAGTTAGTACCTTCTTATTTATGTATGTGTTATATGTTGTGCTCAGACTATGTGCCCTGTTTCGTGCTCAGACTATGTGATGCATGTACTAGACTATTGACTATGTGATTTATGACGTGATCAGACTATGTCATTTATGCCTTGCTCCGCCTATGTCATGTAGTAGATGCTGATATGATGGATCACTGAAAGGCTACGCATCCTATGCTATGATGATCGCTGAAAAGGCTACGCATCCTATGCTATGATGGATCGCTGAAAAGCATACACATCCTACGATGCGTCAGCGAAACTAGGCTAATAATGTGTGGTCGTAGGCTTTTCAGGTGCATGCGTTAATGCCGGGACAGAATGCACGTGGTCGATGTAGCCTTCGCATGACTATATGTATACACAATCCTCTCAACTTCAAAACCAAAACATTTCCTTCTACGAGCAATGTCGAAAGGGTCATCTTCTGGGAAGGCTTTAGGCTATGGGATGGAAAGGGCAGAAAGAAAGGGCCAATTGTGTATGAGGGCTCTCTTGGTCCTGATTTCTTTAACGAACCAGTGTTTGAGTTTTCCAGAAGAGAGCAAAAGTGATTTCAGCAACAAAACCCACTTAGAGGATATGATGACCGCAAGGAAGATTGGCCAAATGCATGCATGGTGAGGATTGCGTAGTGCAGATGCAAACCGAGGGGATTGATGGAGGTCGACGTTTCTTCAAATGCCCACACGCATGGGTAATCTATTTCTCGCTTGTTTTCATATATTGTTCTCCTCTTCATTGACCCACTAACTAGAGTCTTTCATTGTAGTCTTCCAACGCTCCAGACAATTGCAAGTTCACTAGGTGGGTAGATCCTCCTCCTATTCATCCTCATGAAGAATACATCCACTACTTGCAGAATCGACTATTCGATCTGCAAATGGAGGTAAGCGATGGTGGCAAAGAGGACGAAGAGGATGACAATACAAATGCTGCCACTTCTCAGGGGCCGGTGTGTACTGACCCATATTGCAACTGTGTGTGTCACAAGAACAAGGGACCTCCATCGCCGCCACCACCTCCATCACCACCACCGCCGACAAGGGGGGATATTACGGAGAAGGATCTACCCAATTTGCTATGTGGGGTCACTACTAGGAGTGACCAAAGTCATTCACATGCTTGAGTGATGTCTTTGTTGTTGATTTAATTACCTAAGGCATGTTAGAGTTTAGTCCAGGACCTAGCAACCCTTGTTTGGTATAGGTCCTGACATGCCTTTCACGTACTTATCATGTTTAATTATGTAGCTGAAGTACTTCATTCCGCTTTAGTGATGTAATTCAAGCCGAGTAATTCATTCCGCAAGTGATGTACTTTGTTTTAATTATGTACTTTGTTATAATTACGTACTTTGTTACTATTAAAATCGAATCACTCGCCATGAGCACTACGGATAGGCTTTTCAGTGATACAGTCTTAACGAACAGAGCATCCAATGCACCCAACGTGGCGATCTTATCCGTCTCCCATGGAAAATGCCAAACCAACCCACATCGGATCCCATCTCTTTATTTCTGTACAACACATCGACCTGCACATGGACTCGGTCTATGAACCAGCCAAATCTTCTTTTATATAACACATGCCATGGCTATTGAGCCTGTGCAGTCTTCTTTGTTAGAAACCATGGCTTGTTCAGATCCAGATCTCCTCAAGTGGAGGAAGGTGAGAGTTGTCGTTCCAGAAGGGGTGCATGTGCCTATGTGCTTCTGTGGTGACCTTTGCAAGCTTGTGCAGTCCAAAATTTTGGGTGACTGCTATGGCATGAGGTTTTTCATGTGCGACAACTTCGAGTATGATCCACCCAAGGTGTCTTGCAGCATGAGAGCCAAGGTATTCACTAACCCGGTCATGTTTTTCTATCCATTTCATGTTTCATATTCTTACTTTGGGGAGTTCAAGACTCCCCCGCCTCTCTGTGATTTCTTGCAGTGGCTAGATACAGAGCAGTCCAATGAGGACAAGGCTCATGTTGAGCATGAAGCAGCCTCGGCAAGAGCAAGGTGGCAACGAATGATGCACGAGGAGGAGCAGGAGAAGAAGCGCAAGAAGGACCAAGAGGAGATCCGCAAGAGGTTTGAGGAGGTCGAGCGTCAAGCGGCACAGGAACGTGAAGCTGAACGCGAGAGAAAGAGAGAGAGGGCACGTCGGGCAAAGCAGCGGGCCCTGAAGCTATTAGGAAGGGAAAATATCCCCGTTGTACCCAGTGAAGCCTAGTCTTCACACCCGGCGATTTACATTCACCTAAGGCATGCTACGATTAGCACACGGTTATAAGTGTGCTACACATGCCGTTGCGCTTTTGTAGTACATTGTTTAGTTCACATGTGGTGCCTCAACACCCTATCCTCTTTGTCATTTCATTCTGATGCAATGCATATATGTATTCAAGCCGGGTTACGCAAATCATGTTTTACAAATGGTTAGGCAATTCAAATGTTCCAAATATTATTGTGGCACGAAACAACACGGGAGGTGCTAAAAATAAAGCGAAACAGAAAAGAAAACGGACCCACAACTATCACGAGATATTTCGGTTCGAAGTTTGCAGTGAACTTTAAAGATGATATGACATTTCACTGAAAAGCGTACACACTTTCTGAAAAGCCTACACATTTCCAACTAGCCTTTTGGTTTGTCCTAAGTCAAACTTGTCTAATTTTGATCAAGCATATAGAAAAATATAATAACATCCACCAAACTAAATAAATTCACTATCAAAATATATTCAATTGTTGATTCAATGAAACCACTTTGGTACCACAGATATTATTTTATATTTTAATAAACTTGGTCAAAGTTGGACAAATTTGACTTAGCACAAACCATACAAAATTTAAAACATGTAGTACAATATTAAAGCAAATATAGCCCAACAAAAATTAAAAGCGTCAAATCTACATCATTTTGTAATATGAAACCAAATCTAACACAAAAATATATCAACTATTCCTCAACATGTAATAAAATATTCACCTTTCTTTACATTAAGAAAATAAATTCAACTAATATAACTAGCTATAGCCGTTTGAAACGGCTATAGCCGTTCAAACGGCTATAGCCAGCAGCTACAGCCAGCCCCGCGGCGAGAGCTGGTGGTGGGGCTTTCGCCGTTTGAACGGTGAAAGGCTCCCAGTGGCCGCCACGTGTTCCAACAGCAACTATCGCCGTTTCATCCGGCGATAGCCGTTGAAACGGCGACATAGGACCAAATCTGCAATTTTTTGAGCCAAGAATTTATTTTTCAAAAATCGTAAAAAAAAATATAAAAATAAAAAAAATTCAGCCTTTCTTGGTTGTTGGCATATCCAGCGGACTAGGCCAACCCAATAATCCTCCAGTGCCCCACCTTTGGGCTTTGTTGCTGGGCTCCTTTCTTTTAGATGAAACGTGAATAATGGGCCTTTTTTCGGCCGGACCAGAAACATTTGCGTGATGGATCGCCGGGCCGGCGCGGCGGCCGTGTTTGGTGCGTCACGACTCACGTGTGGACCGCCGGCGCCGGATTATGCACTACCAGTGCAGCAACCACGGCTCCCAGGGATGCAGGGCAACGAAGCAGATACAGCAGAGAGATGATGACTTCGGTTCTCTTCAACTTCGATGTCAGCTACTATGGTACTCACAAGTGCGTTCAAAGTGCTACCGCCACGCAGACGCCAGAGCAGAACCCAATTTCTTGGTATTTACATATTTGTGCTCACTGCCATATTGCAGGTCCAAGCTAACTAGGACCAGAGGCAACAGGTGACCTTTATGTGTCTAAAGGCTAGCTCAGCCGCTCAGGCATTGTGCGCTAGTAGAGCTTGCAGAAAAGCTTGAAGCTAGTGAGCTGACTTGGCTCGTCCATAAGTTCGTCTTAGTTTGAATCGGCTCCATGTTACAGAGCCAAGTTACTAGGTCCAAGGCAACAAGTGACAT
The DNA here is from genome assembly GCA_015476505.1 of Urochloa ruziziensis. Taxonomy (NCBI): domain Eukaryota; kingdom Viridiplantae; phylum Streptophyta; class Magnoliopsida; order Poales; family Poaceae; genus Urochloa; species Urochloa ruziziensis. Next base: position 43,363,871 of record CM027120.1, on the reverse strand, counting down.
TTATCTTACTATTACTAATTGAAGGCTCCTTTTGAAGCCTTCACGAGAAGCCTCCTAGGATCTTAGGTGGACACTCTAGAAAAGAGAGAAAACAAATAAGCCCCCACGTGAAGCCACCTAGGATCCTAGGTGGACAGTCCAAAAAGAGAGAGTAAAATTACCCACCTATGTCATTACGAAGAATTAGCTAAAATAACCCCCTATATCTATATTCTAATTACCCAAAACCTGCCCTTACCTAAATAAGCTCTCGCTCTCTTATTTAATTAAATCAGAGAGAGTATATTTTTCCAATGCCGTCGGGTGATCTAGGGAAAAAAATCAGAACACAACAACTTTTATTCTTTATTTTTTCAAACTGCCAGCATTATACTATGATTAGCTTACATCTTCCATCTATTCATACAGTATAATAGGTCTCACGAAAAGATTTAGATCTCCAAATACACAATATTATATTGATTCCTCAGCAATAATATAATAATATTGTCAACGTCAAGTCTCCAATCATAAAAATAATCATGATAATGAAGTGTACACGGTTGTGTCTTCTACACACTATTAAAAATTATTTTTATGAGGAATGGAAATTAATTGAAGGCACGTGTGGGGACCGGCCTCCCGGCGTTCCCTCTTAACACGAATTAATGTCATTCCCTGGGTAAGAGCAAGAAAAACATTAACTGTAATAGAGTTGGTAAACGGCTAAATGTATTAGAGGAGTAAAGAGCGGTACTAGGACCTGATCAAGACGCCCTGTAGCGCCGGTGAGGAGAGGGAGAGGGAGGCCCGTAGCTGCACGGTTTCACACGCAAGTCTGAGTACCACCGCACTCAGCAAGTACTTAGCAATCAGAGGAAAGTATATGCATTATTGCGGTTGGCAAGTTTTAAGCTTAGCAGTTTTGGGTCCTGGAGGGGCAAGGACCTCCCTACCAGTCCCAGTGATTCTGCAGCGATCCTGTTGACCCTGCAATCACCCCTTCTTTCCATCATTTCTATTGGGTTATTGCTGGCAATCAATGGGAGCTTTAACCAGACGGGCTCTTGACCGAGAGCCACGGCTATCAGATAGATTGGATAACTCTGCAGAGATTTGTACTCTATGACTATACGGTCAGGCGACCCTCCCATGGCCAAGGGCAGGGCCACCCTACGGGACTCGTACCCACCGGCGTCCATTACTGAACAGCTTCCTTCTGGGTCTACCCACGGATGCTACTGGGGCCTAAGCAGGGATCACATATCCGTCCATGAAAGGACATCAGAACCCAGGTATGGATGCATCATATAAATGGGCATGCATCGCCCATGGGCCCTACTAGCCCTGTCACATGCGAGTATGCGACCCGTGCCTGAAAGGACCAACACTAGGCCTAGAGGAGGAGGTGAATAGGGCCTGTTAAAAAATCCTGAAAATTCTTCCGAAACTGTCAGATGGTCGGATGATCTGACGCAGTCTCGGATCTTCCGGCACCCGGAAGATCCGACACTGTGTAGGATCTTCCGACACAGAGAGGAAACTAACTTCGAGATTCAAAAACTAACAAGCTATTCAAGATTCTATTTGAATACAAAGCTGCTAAATGAAGTAACTGAGCACCTAAGTATGATCTCTAAGGTCGAACAACACCTAGCACATGGATCGGGCACAAATAAGATGATGAAAACAAGAACAATAGCAAGAACAATGAGACACGAGATTTGTTCCCGAGGTTCACTCCACAAAGGACTACGTCCTCGTTGAGGGGTTCACAAAGAACCGGGTTGTCACTAACCCTTGCCTCCCTCAATCAACCACAAAGGAAGATCGAGTCACTTACTATTGCTCTCACAAAGAGAGGGGAAATACAAACTTTCCGATGCTCAAACCACAAAGGAATGGGAGCTACCGGCGACGCCTAACCGTCTAGGAGCAAAGCTCCAAGAGTAACAAACGAGGATGACGAATCAAGCTTGCTTCAAGTGCTTCTTGAGATGAACGAATCAAAGCTCACAAGTGCTCAAAGCTCTCACACTCAATCTTTTCCTCTCACTCAAACCCTAGGTGAATCAAGCCAAGAATCAAGCTTTTGGGTGGAGTAGAGGTGCAATGAATGCTCTTGGAGTGTGTTTGGGCGTTGGAGGCAGCAGCATTGAATGAGGGGGGAGGGGGTATAAATACCCAACCCCCAAAAACTAGCCGTTATGTGTTCTGCGAAGGGGTACCGGATCTTCCGGCGTAGGGCCGGATCTTCCGAGATTTGAATTTCATAAGGCTGAAACACTGAAATATGGCTAAGTCATGAAAGTTCCGACACAAGGTCCGGATGATCCTGGAAGTTCCGATGTAAGTTCCGACCACGATCCGGATCATCCGAGAAAAAATATTAGAGACAGATCCGCCCGGAACTTTGGGTCGGATCTTCGGTGGAAGTTCCGACACCTGAGGGAGAAACGCAGAAAGGCTAAGTGTTGGAAGTTCCGAAGCAAGGGTCGGATCTTCCGGCGAAAACTAATTTCAGACAGAGCTGCCCGGAACTTTGGGTCGGATCTTTCGGCCTAAGTTCCGGCGCCTGGAGAGAACACAAAATCTGTCTAAGTGTTGAAATCCGGTGTATGGGCCGGATCTTCCGGTGGAAAATTAATTCCAGACGGAGCCGCCCGGAACTTCTGGTCGGATCTTCCGGCCTAAGTTCCGACGCACAGAAAACTTGTGAATGGAGGGTTTTGTGTGTTTGTGTGACACCCCGTATCTTAAAAGCATTTTAAATACATATTTCTATAATTAAATATAATTAATTCTCTCCAAATATTCACAATCTATTTTATAAACTAAATTATGCATTTAACTTTGACATGAGTGTTGCATATTGAATGCTTTAGAAACCCTCTCTAACCTCTAGATTCTAAGAGACAGAAATTCCTCTAGATCTCTCTTTCCAATCTTTAGTTTAATATTCAAATCTAATTTGAATATTGAATTTCTGATATCAAATCCTTCCAAAAATATTCTAAAACTATCTCCCTCAAGCCTCACCGCAAAATCCCATTTACATTTGAATCTCCATCCGAATTCGAACTCTAAATCATTTTCAAACAAATAGAAAATCTTTCTTTTTCTAAATGGGCCGCAACCTCCCTCCACCAGCTCTTCCAGCCCAACGTCAAAGTCCTTTTCTTCCCCTGAATTTCTCACCCAACCCCAACAGTCGCCCTCCTCCTTCCCAGGCCGGCCCACTCCCTCCCGCGCCCAACTCCCCCCTCCCACGGCCGTGCGGCCCAGCTCGGCCGCCTCCAGGCCAGCCGCGCGCGCGCCAGCTCCAACAGGCTGCCCGCTCCCCCGCGGCCCAGCCAGCTCCCCCTCCTTTCTTTCCCTCCAGCCCAGCCGCGGCCCGACTCCCGCCTGCTGGCCCAGCAGGCCGCCAGCCGACTTCGGCCCACACGCGCAGCGCGTGGCCCGCCTCCCGCGCAGCGTGCGCGTGGCCCAGCGCGCCCACGCGGCCCGCGTAGTGCTAGCGCGTTTCCCCCAGCCCGACACGGCCCACGCGCGTGCCACGGCCCACGCGCCGGCCTGTCTTCCTCCCAGCACTGCCCTAGCATACTGCAGCAACGCTGCCGCCGCCGCCCTGACGCCGCCCCGCCTGCGCCGCCGCCGTCGTGCGTCGCCCCTACGGCTGCTCCGGTGGCCGGATCACTGCCAAACCTCGCCGCCGTGACTCGCCTTCCTCCCCTCGTTCCATTTTTGCTGTCCGTTTCCTCCGTCACCGGCCGTACGACGCCGGCCGCTGCTCCGCCAAGGCCGCCGGCCGCCTGTGCTGGTGTGCCGCCTGCATACGTGCCTGGACCGAGCCAAACCGCTGCCGCCACGCGGCACCGCAGCCTCACCTCAGCCCGCCACGCAGGGAAGTCCAAGCGCTTGCCCACTGCCTCAGGCCGGCCGCTGCACCCTGCGCTGCTTCGCTTCGCTGGCCATGTCACCCTGCTCTGCGTAGGAGAACGCAGTCCAGCAGCCAGCGCCAGACGGCCTCCCAGCGCCTATAAAAGGAGGACTCCCTCCGTTCTTGCATCGCACCCTCGCACCAGAGCTGAAGAACTCAGCTTCTTGCGAACACGAGAGCCCTAGCTCTCGAGCGACACAGTGCGGAAGCGCTGCCCACATACACAGTAGAAAGGTGCGCCAATTGCTGCTCTGCTCTGTTCCCGGGTACGCTCGGAAACAGTTCAACCAGTGGCGTAGCTTTGGTCATACCACACCGCTCACGTACCATAGGAAAGGTGCGCCACCTGCTGCTCTGCTCTGTTTTCGGGTGCGCTCGGAATAGGCAAACCAGCGGCGTAGCTTTAGCCATTTCACCCAGCATTGTGGACGATGCCAGTTCGGCTGGCCGCACAATGTCCGACCCCCGGCGCTAAACCCCATCGCAGCTCGCCACTTCGCAATCCTAGCCGGGATGCTGCCCGATTCCCCAGTTTCCAGGCCAGTCCACCCTAGCCGTTATAATGCCCAACCGAAATCCTGATCCCAGCCCACCTAGTAGTTGCGCTGCCCAAATCCAAACCCCAGACATCTCCCGATACAGCCGTTATGCCGCCCAACCAAAACCCCGGTTACTAAACCCTAGCCTGGCATAGCCGTTATGCCGCCCAACCAAAAGCACCGGCTAGTAAACCTTAGCCCCATATAGCCGTTGCGCCGCCCAAATAAAACCCTGCAGTTATACTGCCCGACCAAAAATCCCTAGTACTAGCAAACCCTAGCCGTCATGCCGCCCATAATATTCCCGAAAAATTATATTAATAATTTCCAGAATATTATTAGAAATTCAATCCAATATCCTTAATTATTTAGAAATCTATTTCTAATATTAATATAATTATTCGGGAATTATTTAGACATCCAGTAATTCCCAGAATAATTATCCCTAGCCCTTCCTTACACACTTAGAATTCATTCCACCAGCTAAACCCTTCCTAAGCCCCGTCGTCCTATCTATTAATTATTATTAAATAATTAATGGATAATCCATCAACAAATCCATCCAGATCCATAGCATGACCGGGCCCTGACGCGACGCCGGAGCTCCAGAAGGCCCGAAGCCCCGCCCGGTCGACATATGGTATACGCCTGCGTACGGAACGTCTAAGGACCGACAATGAAGGCAAGTCTCACCAATAATATCACCCAAATCACTAAAGTTTACCATTTCCTGCAGCATAAGCTATGAGGGGGCATCACGTGGGTGGATGCCCGGCCCCGCCGTAGAATGCTTTAAGATTGGGAGTGGAAGGATGGCCTCGCTAGGAGGATCCTAAGAGCCGCTCTGATCTCAGCTAAGGACCGGTTCATGGGAGAGTCTTTCTAGTGCCTAGTACAACCCCCATGCCAAAAAGGCACAGCCTACGGGAGTGCCTATTTATGTGAGGCCTTGATTCACACCCCACCAGCGGAACTTAGTAACCCAGCCCAAGGAGCCGTATGATTGGTGCAGAGTGCCGACCGGCGAACTGGGTAGCGCCTGGTGCCGAGTCGGGCACGCACCAAGTCAGGAAACGGGTATACTGGACAGCCCCAGACAGAGCTGAGACTGGGCGGCACGGGTCGACTAGGATACAGGGTCGCAGACCCTGAGGGCCGAGGGCCCTGATTAATGCGCTCTCAGACCCGGGTCGACATCCGCGAGGCGGGTGATTAGTGGCCCCTGCTTAGCCCCCAGTACTACCTGTGGCTGGACCTAGGGAATGCTGACTAGCAATGGTCACCGGTGGGTACGAGTCTCGTAGGGCGGTACTGCCTTGACGAAGGTAGGGACTGACCGAATGCGGGGTAGATAAGTACGACCTCTGCAGAGTGTAGATCTATCTGGATAGCCGTGACTTCGAAATGAGTCCACTTAGTCAAAGCCCCCACTGATTAGATTTACTTTCTTGCATGGGGAACCCGGACGGCAGGAGTGCCGATGACAGGGTTCTGGGGTTAATGTCGGGACTGGCAGGGAGGAAATGCCCCTCCAGGCCCAACATTTATATTCTTTTAATTTATAATTATATTATTGAATTTGTGAGATTTGCTGAGTATTCAACTCTGAATACTCACTCTTGCTTTCATTGTCGTACAGGTTAGAACTCCAGGGCTGTGAGGTGCTACAGCTCATTCCAACTGAGGAATGAGTGCCCGCCCGTGCTCCGCTAGTTTAAACGGTATAAAGTTATTTTAACTTATACGTTATTTACCGCTTCCGACACTAACCTGTGTCGAAATCCGTATCAGCGTACTGATCCAGGGACTGATACGGGTGGTCGAGGGACGTCCTGGCCAAGGGGTCCCCACAGGGTGGTATCAGAGCCGTAATAAATTCTTAGCACCATATAAGACAGCCCATACGCATTAGGAAGCCTGAAACCTTCTATTCTTTTCACCTTTTTCGAAATTGTCGAAAAAATCCTTATTTCGTGCCCTGAATTCCCCTTATCTCATGCTTAACTCCAAATGTTACTCTGACAGGTATGGATCATGAGAATGAATTCGGAAAATGATCCGTAATATGGAAATTATGAGATGAAGATTTGCCGAAAGCAAATGTTGCCGAGTAACTAGAAATCGAGTAATGATAATAATGAGTTTTGTATTAGAAACAAGCCTACGACTTTATAGTAACGTACTTTTGACTGAATAATGTCTGCTTAAGCCCAGATAATAGTTTTCCCCTTTCCATATAAGATATGGATTTGATTGGTAGTTGATTGTAGAAATGCGTGGATAGAACCACTCTTTCCTAAAACCTAAGGATTATCCATAGCCCTTGTCCCTCTAACGTCGTCAGCTCAAGCCAAGATTCAGAAACAAAGAAAAGTTTCTGAAGAATAGTTCTAAATGTCTAATACGGAATACGTAGTCTAATCCTCTTAAGCGGGGTAGCTTCCGAAGTCATCGCGACATTGTACATGGAAAACCACAGGAAACCGGTTAATGTGGAACCCAACGTACAGATTCCAGGGAAATACAGAATAATCACAGGAATTATAAACCAAGGTTATACTACGAATGTGACAAGAATTGAATCCCTGAGTAAAATCTTGGAGCAGAAATCTGTGAAAGCTGAAGAAACCAATAAAGAAGATATAGGATCTCCGTTAGAAACCCTGACCCTAGGTTCTGCAATCCTTGGATCCTCCACAAGCAAATAAACATCTGCCCCTATCCGTACCAAGGCCAACTTCATTCACTATAAGTACCTTCGGATTTGGCCAACATTATTCCTTGAATCAGGACTGACAATATCCAAATCTCTCCAAAATCCCTGCCATTCCTGACACCAACTCCCCCTTGATTTCCCTCCGCTTCTAGAAACTTATGTTCGTCAACCCCATACCTTGAGAATCTCAATACCCTTTCATCCAGCCCACTTTCATGAAGATTTTCACAGAAATACCCAAACCCCCCCTATCCTTCAACACAATTCCTGATGAAACCAAACCACCAATCGTCTCTACCAATCGTCGCCTGCCCTAAATCCAATTCCCTCCTTCTCTCCACCCTCCCTCACCCGGAACTAGATAAGTCTACTCCCTCGCAAATTAAAAATGCTGACGCACCAAGTACGTCGACAATCCTTTCCAATCGGCCACACCGTACAATATCCTGAGAAAGCCTTCATCCAATTCCCCCACACCGACATTACTAATCAATATGTCTACATTTCTTTCTCTAATAAGCATTTCCCTTTCCAACCCACAATCTCCTAGGAAATCATCGAGCCACCAAAAGAATTTGTACGAGTCACAATCAATCATCCCCGACTCACTCTATTTCCCCAAAATCCAAAGAGACCCACATAAGGCCACCGCTTCCATTATTCATGATCTCGGACTCTGTTCATTCCCTGGAATCCGAAGGAAAACCCTGTCTAACCCGCCCCAACATCACTTTCCAACGACCACCTCCCTTCCAAAATATTTCAAGAAACCTACCGTCATTCCCTTTCTTTCCACGCACATTCACAATCAAACCAGTGCTATACAGAAATACCCCCGGCTACCATAGAAGTTCGAAACCCCTCCTTGACAGGAAATTATTCTATTTCCTAACAGATTATTGAGGCATGCAAGGCTCCTCTAAGCCTGCCCCTCGATCGTCATCCATCCACGACAACCTCACCACCATCCCAGAAATATCACCCATCCCAACTCAATAACCATAGTTATTCACCCATCTATTCTCTGCCGTTAGAAATAAACAACCCCAGTTCTCATAACCACTGAGGCATGCAAGGTTCTTTAAAACAAATGCTCCTCAGTCGCATTCCTTTCCCTCCATAACCAAGAACACCCTAACCATCCCTATGAATCGTCCTATCACCATTTCCGGCAACGACCGTCATCCAACCATCCACTCTTAGCCAATTGCTCTAAACAAACCCTAGCTATCTCAAGATTAGCCATGATCGTCACCTAGCTCCGAAAGGAGACAAATCCTCGAATACCCAGTAAAATCATCCCCGCGTACTCTATCAGAAGAATGGTTGAAACCGGCTTCCCCTTAAAGCAACCATTCCAGCCTGATCTCCCGAATCCTGAACCACCTAACCATAGCAACTACCCTAGGGACCTAAGACGACCGCTCCAGATAGAAGAAGCTTAAGAAATGAATCTTAGTGGAAAAAATTAGAGAATCACCACACAAATTTGGAAACCAAATTCCACTAAATGGTTAGCAAACCCCCGACCCCAGCCAACTCTCTGTCCATTCCAAGAAGAGACACTTCTCGATCCAGAAGAATCACCATACCAAATTTTCTGGTAAGAAGTGGTCACCCAAGTTTCCTACCCTAGAATCCTTTCTCCCCCTGTGGTAATCCCGAAACAATTACCAGATTCCTTGTAACCCTAGCTAGGATCACAACCTTTCCCGAACCTAACCACCCCCCAGATGAAGCAGGATTACCAAGAAGAAAACTACGACTGAGATAGTTAAAGGACCAAGAATAGGACATTTAAAGGAGTAGTAAGGCCAAGCATAATTACGTCCAAGTAAAGGAGAAAGTTGGATAACAAGTTTGGACAGAAACCCTGAGAAGATATGAAAATCTGAGGTTTACATTTCAAAAAGAAATTTGAGAAATACATTCGGAAGGAAAATCTCGGATTAAAATCAAGAAAATCCTGAGTTGAATCCTTTTAAGTGGGGTAGTAACCCAAACAAAGAAAAAGGTATTTAACCTCAAGAACTTGAGGATTAAAACAACTCAGGAAAAGTATTTTATCGAGTCACCCCAGGTCCGGCAGAAATTGATTGGATACATTCGGGAGTAAAGGAATAAGCGTCAACAATCGTACTCCCACACCTGGAGAAGAGAAACGAGAAATTACAAAGAGAAAGAATTTCTAAAATTTAAGAGGGAGAAGAAATTCCTTTTAATAAATATCGGAAATTCTTATCGACGCCGTAAATTAGAGAGTGTTAAAAGGAACCCTAGACTTTCTATCTAACCTCAAATCTCGGGACGAGATTTCTTTAAGTGGGTAGCCCTGTGACACCCCGTATCTTAAAAGCATTTTAAATACATATTTTCTATAATTAAATATAATTAATTCTCTCCAAATTCACAATCTATTTTATAAATTAAATCATGCATTTAACTTTGACATGAGTGTTGCCTATTGAATGCTTTAGAAACCCTCTCTAACCTCTAGATTCTAAGAGATAGAAATTCCTCTAGATCTCTCTTTCCAATCTTTAGTTTAATTTTCAAATCTAATTTGAATATTGAATTTCCGATATCAAATCCTTCCAAAAATATTCTAAAAACTATCTCCCTCAAGCCTCACCGCAAATCCCATTTACATTTGAATCTCCATCCGAATTCGAACTCTAAATCATTTTCAAACAAATAGAAAATCTTTCTTTTTCTAAATGGGCCGCCCTCCCTCCACCAGCTCTTCCAGCCCAACGTCAAAGTCCTTTTCTTCCCCCTGAATTTCTCACCCAACCCCAACAGTCGCCCCTCCCCTTCCCAGGCTGGCCCACTCCCTCCCGCGCCAACTTCCCCTCCCACGGCCGTGCAGCCCAGCTCGGCCGCCTCCAGGCCAGCCGCGCGCGCGCCAGCTCCAACAGGCCGCCCGCTCCCCCGCGGCCCAGCCAGCTCCCCCTCCTTTCTTTCCCTCCAGCCCAGCCGCGGCCCGACTCCCGCCTGCTGGCCCAGCAGGCCGCCAGCCGACTTCGGCCCACACGCGCAGCAGCGCGTGGCCCGCATCCCGCGCAGCGCGTGCGCGTGGCTCAGCGCGCCCACGCGGCCCGCGTAGCGCTAGCGCGTTTCCCCCAGCCCGACACGGCCCATGCGCGAGCCACGGCCCACGTGCCGGCCTGTCTTCCTCCCAGCACTGCCCTAGCATACTGCAGCAACGCTGCCCGCCGCCGCCTGACGCCGCCGCCGCCGTACGCCGCCCCTACGGCTGCTCCGGTGGCCGGATCACTGCCAAACCTCGCAGCCGTGACTCGCCTTCCTCCCCTCGTTCCATTTTTGCTGTCCGTTTCCCCATCACCGGCCGTACGGCGCCGGCCGCTGCTCGCGCCAAGGCCGCCGGCTGCCTGTGCTGGTGAGCCCGCTGCATACGTGCCTGGACCGAGCCAAACCGCTGCCGCCACGCGGCACCGCAGCCTCACCTTAGCCCGCCACGCAGGAAGTCCAAGCGCTTGCCCACTGCCTCAGGACGGCCGCTGCACCCTGCGCTGCTTCGCTTCGCTGGCCACGTCGCCCTGCTCTGCGTAGGAAGAACGCAGTCTAGCAGCCAGCGCCAGACGGCCTCCCAGCGCCTATGAAGGAGGACTCCCTCCGTTCTTGCATCGCACCCTCGCACCAGAAGCCGTTAAGAGCCCCAACCAAAAGCACCGGCTAGTAAACCTTAGCCCCATATAGCCGTTGCGCCGCCCAAATAAACCCTGCAGTTATACTGCCCGACCAAAAATCCCAGTACTAGCGAACCTAGCCGTCATGC